>SMSR01009317.1:6297-18621 GCA_019453355.1 Ceratina japonica | reverse complement strand
ACTCCCTCGCATGAATATTTCATTCGCACACGTGCGGTTTCCTCATCTGCTTCAGAGAAGTCGAATTCCGAAAATAATGCCAAAAGCATTTTCAGTCGCGCGCGATAATATTGTAGTTCAATCATCGTAAACTCGCATTCGACTTATCGCGTTTAACTATGAAACGTCAATTTCATTTTTATTTCTTATTTTATTGTTTTCGTTTGTGAAAGAAGATTGTAAAATGGCTGCGAGTTAGAAATTAGCATGATAGTAGAAGGACGAGTTCCTACGATTACCATAAGTGTTAGTCGATATTGGAACAAGCGGATACGTAATTATGTTCATCGTGTCGATTTCGTTTTTCCTTAGGAACGATTAAGGCCGCCTACCTATAACGCAGAGGACTACGCTATCGCTCTGAGACGATGGGGAAGACGTCCATTAGGAAGTGTCCAGGAGTCGCAGGGCACGTTGCCGTCCACAACCAGTTCGAGTTCCGGTTACGCTTCCGGAAGCGGCGAGATGACCTTGAGACAATTCACCTCGGTCAGCGAGCTCCTCAACAAGCTCAGAGCAGACCTCAGGCTAGCGTTTCCAAGGTAAGTCCTCGCTGCCATTATTAGATTTTCAAATTTGCAATACATACAATATGAGCGTTCTTTACTGCATAACTTTAATGTGTATCTCAATCACTTTCTCCAGATTTTTATAATAGATTAACACGTAGATATCTTAATTATTTATGTACTTTCACTTACCTATTTATGATACGATTACATGATGTCTGATAAAGATTCGCTTATCTGTTTTAAAGAACAGCTACAAAGTTTTGCGATATCAAGTACTTTTATCAATAATAAATTCTACTAAATTATTCATTATACAAATTACAGGAATTAGAATCTAATCTTTTTACATATATGAAAATACAAGTAGGCTAAGTAATAATTAATTGCGCCCGCGGTTATTAACGACAAGTTACGCTCGTTAAACTGTAGGAATTCTTTCTTAATGTATAAAATACTGTTGAGAAGATTTCGTTTTAAATCGACGTTCGAAACTGCGTGGAGGATCTCGTTCACTTTCGAAGTAACTCTATCGAACAATGCTGCGCGATACTTCCGCGGAGTTGATTGCCCGTGAACGATAATTAGAATAAGCGACGGGGCCGTTGAATTTGCGTTCTCCCGCTGGAACTAACGATAAAAACGCCTCGAAAGTCCTCGATTTAATTGATCAGGAAGATCGGCCTGAACGGGTTTACAGTTACTTTTTACGCGGTTTCCTTCTTTTTTCATGAGACATCTTTCGGCGCTCGTAAAAATCCATCCCGGATCTGATTCCATCTCACGTCCGTACACTACCGTCCAAAAGTATAAGATTACTCGCGAGCCTGAAAAATAATCAAAAGGTCGAAGAGGTGTTTTCTTGAACGGAGACGTACAGTGACTCCTATTTATTTCATGGTTTCTCTGAATCGCAACACAAAAAATCACAAAGTATGCCTATTTTTTTTGCCTCAAGAGTGGTGTAACTCTTTAATGGAAGTCGGTATATCCAATAATTGTTCGTTTTATTCTTATTAATCCGTGGAATGCACCCGAACGTGTAATTCTCTTTCAATTTAACGCGATCAACTATTTCATTATCTTGTTACAGTCTTAACAGCTTGCTTACGATCAATTAATTCTCCGAAGTCTCGCCTGCTTCTCGTTCCTACACACGCGCAATCTAAATAGTTCTCGGTTACAGATGAATTTTCATATTAGAAACNCTTTAATGGAAGTCGGTATATCCAATAATTGTTCGTTTTATTCTTATTAATCCGTGGAATGCACCCGAACGTGTAATTCTCTTTCAATTTAACGCGATCAACTATTTCATTATCTTGTTACAGTCTTAACAGCTTGCTTACGATCAATTAATTCTCCGAAGTCTCGCCTGCTTCTCGTTCCTACACACGCGCAATCTAAATAGTTCTCGGTTACAGATGAATTTTCATATTAGAAACATTCCGAGTTATCGGCGAGTTAAATTGATCCCGGGAGGATTGATCTATCTATCATTGCCGGCCGCGCGTAAATCATCGGCTGAAAGTGGCCGTTCTCTGTTTCCGGTAATATCTCGGTTTTTCCCGGGCCGTAACTCGTCCGCGATAAAAACGAGATACAGGACGGGCTCTCTCCCCGCGTTTATAAGACAACGGGAAGATATCGCGGCGGGATTAAGCGAAGTGAATCGAGCCGCCGCCACTGCCGGTACGACGTTAGCCTCTAAATGATAGCCTGGGTCCCCGTTAGGCGCCAGCATGATTAAAGATCGCGCGTAAACGCTGGGATTTGTTCCCTGAACGTCGGTGCCTCCCAACGCCCTGCGCGCTCAGCCTTCGACGGCGACGTTCGCCNAGCCGCCGCCACTGCCGGTACGACGTTAGCCTCTAAATGATAGCCTGGGTCCCCGTTAGGCGCCAGCATGATTAAAGATCGCGCGTAAACGCTGGGATTTGTTCCCTGAACGTCGGTGCCTCCCAACGCCCTGCGCGCTCAGCCTTCGACGGCGACGTTCGCCTCGATAGCCGCCCGGAGCGGGTCTTACGCTTGTGTTCATTCATAACGCGCATAATTGCGACCGTTAGACGCGGATCTAATTGAGTGCAGCGATAGTTACCATTTCAGCGGTTATCTCGGCCGCGTATCGCGCCCTTGCCGATTGAATCGCGGCGATCGGCTCCGTCAGCCGATCCTCGATCGCCCGGCAAATACTTACCTTCGATAGTTACGCGTGTATTATTCAATCCGAACATGTTTCTACTTCTCGACTCGGTAGTTACGGACCACCCAGACCGCCGCCAGGTGTAACGCGGCGAAGAAACGGCCGTTGCGCAATCTCGGTCGTAAATAAATCAATTTTTTACGGATTAGTTTTAGACGGTTCTCCTTCCGTCGAGTTTTTAAGGAAATTATTTGGCGTCGGGATTGAAACTGCGCAAGGTTAATGGCGTAACGGTTTAGCGGGAGGACGGAGTCTTAGGGGCATCGATTTCTAAGCCGTTTGCAATCTTCGGACGCGGGATATACGTACGTACGGTAACTTTAATTTTAGAATGGCCGCAGGCCTGGCTGCTCGCAAATTGCGGCGAGTCGCGTGGTTGAAACGCGTGTAGCGAGACTGAGACCGTAGGTACCTAGACCGCGCGCGATGTTATCCTTCACGCGCTACTCGCGCGCATCCTTTTTACGAGGGAGCTCCGGCCGGCCGCGCGGACGCCACGTTGCGTTGCGCTGCGCTCCCGAGGAGCCCGTTTCTTGCCTCTCCTGTCCTTTTACATTCGGTCGGGTTGTGATTAGAATCATTTTCATCTACGCGGCCGGGTACGCGAGTTTCTTGCCGGCGCGCCGCGCCGCCTCGGACGTATCCGTTGCCCGCAAATTGTGCGCCGATGCGCGCGGCGAAATTGCGCTTAATAAGAGTAAACGAGCGCGGCGATCGGGCAGGAATTAGTTGAATAATATGTTCCCGGCTGCCCGCGATTCCTATCGCCACTCTTCTTCACTATTCTAATGCCGATAGTCGGTTATAAATTGTTTAGAATCAACTTCTATCTATGCGGCCTAAGAACTGTTATGGGTAACACCAATTAAACGTTAATTAAGGGAATTTCAATTGCACTGTAGGTCCTTTTAATGGAATTTTCAATACTTTGTATAATTCCATAGCTGTTATAGGTATTTAATAGTGATTAAAAAATAATTTATGGAGTGTGAGTCGTTTCGTGGATTTTTACAATAGAATCTTGAATCATTCATCTAATTCCATAGATATTGTAGGTATTTAATAGTGATTAAAAAATAATTTGTGGAATTTGAGTCGTCTTGTGGATTTTTACAATAGAATCTTGAATTATTTATCTAATTCTATAGTTATTATAGGTATTTAATAGTGATTAAAAATTAATTTGTGGAGTTTGAGTCGTTTTGTGGATTTTTATAATAGAATCTTGAATCCTTCATCTAATTCCATAACTATTATAGTTTTATAATTGTGATTAAAAAATAATTTATGGAATTTAAGTCGTCTTGTGGATTTTTACAATAGAATCTTGAATCCTTCATCTAATTCCATAACTATTATAGTTTTATAATTGTGATTAAAAAATAATTTGTGGAATTTTAATCGTCCTATGAATTCCTACAAAATGGTACTATATATAATAAATATTATAAGAAATAATTAGTCATCATTTAATGATAACAATAATAATAATGATAAATTTATTGTAACAATAAGGAATTATCTCTTTAGATTACATGAAAACATTACATAGTAAAAATATATGGCAAAAAGGAAAGACAGATAAAGAAAAAAGTAAAGTAAGACAAAAAGAAGAAGAATTAGCGAAGACAAAAATGAGAAATTCAATGGAATTTGAATGATCCCGTGTATTCGTTGACTGGAATTTCGAATCTTCCTCTAATTCGAGAACGAACACAGTGTACTGTTAGGATCGAACGGTCGCAGATCCTCCGCGAACGTCTTCATCCTCCATTGACCATATGGACGACGCGAACGTGTCCCACATACGGCGAATAACTTATATAATGCGGAGCCTCTTACCGAGATAGCCCGTGAGTAGCGGCCGCGGATAAACGAATGCCGATATTACGGATAACTGTACACACGGAGGATCCTCCTCGCCGTCGCCGGAGCGCACGGTGGCGTGTTCAATGCGCAAATCGATCTGGATGAGGCGCATCCTCGATTTCCACGATCGTAGCCCCGTATCATTCGCGGGGATCTTATTAGAGCGTTTAACGAACGTTTTTACTGGCCGCCGCGCGGTTCTGTCTCGGCCTGACGGAATCGATTTATTTTCAAACCGATCGTAATAATTACCTGTCGGCATCGATTACGCTGACCGTGCATCTCTTTTTTTTTCCTCGTGATGTTTCCTCCCCGGTTCGACCGCTGAACACACGCATTATTAAAAAAACTAATAAACAGCGATCTTCCTCCAAACTTCTTTATTTGCACAAAATTGAGGTAGAAATTTGAGTTAAAAAGTTGGAATCCGAATTCGGGTTAATGCCTGGAATTTATGACTCGGATCAGAAATTTTTTTTCGGGTGAAATAATGGAAGCGACGGAATCGCCAGGAATTTTTGCTTTCCCTCGGCATCACCGGAACGGACTTTCATCGGTGATCTCGTGTCCGTCTTGGAGGATTCGCGTGCGCCGTCAATGAAAAAGGCCGACGTGTTATTATATTTATATCGCAGATATGCTCAACCGAGTGAGAGAAGGAAGAAAAAGTCTGTCAAGGCACTGCGAGTTATTACCTGCTATTAGAACTCGGCGTTTAATTACACGCTGCTCTAATTAAATAAAACGCGTGCGATTTGTAACGAATTGCCCGAGATAAGCGTTCGGCGCGCGAAGAACGGCTTCCTTAGTGTAAATACGAAAAGAAAGGAGAGAGGAGCGCATATTTTACATTTTTAATTAGTTTTACTGTAAAATAGTTCGTTTTACAGTTTTGGAGTGAATCCGTGTAACCTCTTCATTGTCTGAAGGTGTTGACGAAATTCGAGCTTCCCACCGTCGAAACAGCAAACTTTTGATAAAAAATTTCGTTCTTCCTCAAATACTCTTAAATCGTTAGACTTACAGGGAAATTGCATACGACCTTATTTGTAGCTGACAAGTAGAGCTACAACTTTTGTATGAAACATTTTTCGCTAGTGTCAATAGTTAACGAGTAATTAAGAAAAAGCGAAAAAACAGTTTATTGCAAAATACTCGTTAACTATTGACGATAGAAAAAAATTTTTCCTACAAAAGTTTTAGCTCTTGATGGTATCTACAACTTTTGTTTGAAGCATTTTTCGCTAGTGGCAACAGGTAAGCAATTATGTGCAAAAAACGAAAATTTCGCGAAATCTGAAGGGGTACCCCTTGACAAAATCTCGGAAAATTGAAAATTTTTTTTTTCTCGGAATTACGAAAAATGGTTCCAATAAAAGTTGTAGGTACTATTGTTTCCTCCAAAAAAGTCGTATGCAATTTTCGTCTACCTCGAATATTTCATTTGTTTTCATTTTTAAACGTCAATATCCAGCAGCATCGATGAGATAGAGTATAAAAAAACAAGACAGACTTATTACTTTTTTTTATTCTTGTCCTGTTAGAGGAAATTAAAACAAGCCGAAGTTGGCCAGGAATCATTGACCCAAACTATACATATTTATTTAGTCTTTTTTCCTCACGTTGCTTGTTTTTAAAAATACTTATCGAAACAGAAGGAATTCGAAGAAGTCTCGCATACCTCTTATAATGCAGGTCAGACCCAGGTTTCATTGATATTCCACGTCCACCACCTTTCGTCCATCACTGACCGTTTAAAGTTCCGTCTTTTCGTTAATAGTAACTGAGAGCCCATTCATGAAACCAACTGCACTCTGCATGTGAACGAATCTTTTCGGTAGCGTAGAACGTGAAATCCATGAGGAAGAATTCGTCTCATTGTCGTAAGGTTTTCAAACCAAACACGATTCAGCTCTTTGCAAACTGCAACCTGCAACTACTAGGGAACCCAAGCCAGAGTTCGCACTACTTTATCTCTTCGAATTGTATAAATTAACGAGGCTAATTAAAAAGAAAAGTAAAGAGATAATATTTCAGCCTCCTCATGAATTCTCTAATAACGAACTTTGTGTAGAATAAATTCTAATGACTCTCGCGTGGAACTATTTAAGAATTAAAAATGTGTAAGGAGGCAGCCAGGAATAGTTGAATCGCGAGATCGGTGCGATATAGGATTGATATAAAGCGTGAGCCGGGTATCTTTTTTTATTTCCACGCGGAACATCGGCTGCGTCGAAGAAGCCTCGACCGGGCACCGAACCCGCGATACCCCACGATGCTTCCGCTCCGCGTAACAGAGAACACGTAACTGCTTCCTACTTAATGGAAACCAAGGAAGTCTCTTAGTTTTTTTCACGCGATATCAGATCCCGTTCCTCCGCGGCGCGGCCGCCCGACCGAGAGCGCCTTGTGTTCTTAACCCAAATACTCGCCGAGACCGTCTTGTTTTCGTGTCTCGTTTCAAAAAAGGCAACTCGCCGAGGTGGCGTTACGCAATATCTCCGCGGCTTGAAATTTGCATACTTGTACGATCGCATCTTACAACCGATCCGAGATAAGAGCGGAGTAAATTATTTTTAATCGTCTCGTACCTAATAACTTCTACCGTTCGGTTTAATTTTAATGAAACCCGCTTGTGAATCGAGGCTGGACGAACCGTAAGGTCTCTGCCAAAAGTTTAAGACGTGTAATAAAAAACTCCAATATTTGAAACAATGAACTCTTAGAGAAAATGATTATTACAGAGGAGTAAGGGTTTGTTAAGGTATTCATAATTTAGTTAGAGTAGTGATGATTTAGTTAGAGATTCCTATTTAAATTTAATAATTTCTGATATATATAGATGTAACTGAGGTACACATGTACACTGTTAAACNTAATAACTTCTACCGTTCGGTTTAATTTTAATGAAACCCGCTTGTGAATCGAGGCTGGACGAACCGTAAGGTCTCTGCCAAAAGTTTAAGACGTGTAAGAAAGAACTCCAATATTTGAAACAATGAACTCTTAGAGAAAATGATTATTACAGAGGAGTAAGGGTTTGTTAAGGTATTCATAATTTAGTTAGAGTAGTGATGATTTAGTTAGAGATTCCTATTTAAATTTAATAATTTCTGATATATATAGATGTAACTGAGGTACACATGTACACTGTTAAACATTTTTGATTGGATTTGATGAAGAAATGCATGAAGCAATATTCATGTATTGTTTTATTAAGTTTAATGAAAAATTTTATTAAATATTCATTAACACTAGTTTTCAAGAACGGTACATTAAATTTTCTTCAAAATTCAATAAATTTCCTGAAAGTTCATCAAATTCTTTTGAAAACTCGTTAATTTTATGGTGAATTTGCATTAATATGTTTAATACACGAAAAACTTAATTCAATGTATTATTTTCCATGAAAAGTGCATTAAATTCAATGATATTTTTAACAGTGTATGCATGATCATATTACACATACATTTTTGGAATTCAGCCAATATATCCTTAAATTATAGCCAATTCATCCTTAAATTGAAACAATCTATAATGTTACATATTTATATTTGATTTTTAATTTGTATGAGAACGTAATTGATTTCTATAGATTCATACCGTTACGCAATTTAATCGAATCGTCTATTACGATCTCGTGAATTAGTTTCACTTATATAAGACCGTATCTTCCATCGATGATTGTTTCCGAGGCAACAATCGTAACGTCTCCGAGAGCTTCCTCTTTTCCCCGACGAAAGGGTACAATAAAACCGAAGGGATTACGCAACGAGTACCGAAAATATCGCGTGAAAGAGAAACGTCCGGCGAGAGCCCGAGTCCTTTCGTTTTCTTCTCGTTGAATTTTAGGGTGTGCCCACACGACGACCGGGCAACGACGAGGGACACTTGATATTCGCGGCGCGTCCGCCGAGGGCATTCTTACGTGCCCGCCGCACTCTGCATAATGCCGGGTGTAATATAATGCAACCGTCCCGTCTCGTCGAAGCGTCGGTCGCGCGGCGACGTCTCCGAGGAAGCGTGGTTTCGATAGCGGGAGTCGTTCGCCTTGGAACAAATTCCCTCCTTCGCGTTGGCCACCTTATCTCCTTTCCGTCGTTGCTCGAATACATTACGCGGGGCCCGGGCCGCGGGGGCGGGGACTGTTAAACGGCGTCGGGGCACCGAAACGGTGATGCCCACGCGGCTCTTCGTCTAGTTTTATCGCCGGCGACGTATAAATAAATACGACGGCCCGTCGGGCGGGGAACGCGTGTTCCTCGGGGTGGTCTGCGGTCACGGTCTCGCGTATCCTTTACCGTCACTCTCGTTCGCGCACTAGCTTTCATTTTCTCCGGTCCAAATGGAGGCACCCAGGTGATTTTTTCGACCCGGCCAACAAAGGCGATCCACCGCGTGTTCACGCCGCGAATCGTAATACACCGCGGTGCGGTGTACGCCGCGCGCATAATACCACACGTATACGCCCGGTAACATAATGCACCTATTGTTGTCGTTAGAACTCTCTCCTTCTCGGCCGCCTTGATTACCCTGCGGTAAACAGGCGACGACTGCAGAAACCAGTACAGGAAAAATGTTTTAATGCTCATTTGCATGCACTCGACTCTTGCATTGCGTGGAACCACCGGAACGGGTTACAAAAAATTGTCTTTCCTTCTTTTTTCACACGTTTTATATTATAGTCGAGATTGAAAGAACAAAATTGGAGAATAAGTGTGAAAATGATTGAAGACTGCATGACTACGATTTGTAAAGATTTTTTTATTTTCGTATACTCCGAAAAAAATGTTTTAATGCTCATTTGCATGCACTCGACTCTTGCATTGCGTGGAACCTCTGGAACGGGTTAAAAAACATTGTCTTTCCTTCTTTTTTTCACACGTTTTATATTATAGTCGAGATTGAAAGAACAAAATTGGAGAATAAGCGCGAAAATAATTGAAGGCTGAGATTTGTAAGGATTTTCTTTTTTTTTGTATACCCCGGAGGATAACGTGTATTTTTGGAAACAGAAAAAAAAAAGGACTTGGATGATTCTTCGAAATCGTTGCGGATAATTTATACCTGGACACCTGGAGACATTTAGGACGCGAAATTTCGGGATTCCTGCGAGAGAGAGTTTGTTTCATTATCATACTAATTGAAGTAAATGTGTTTATATGTTCTCGGTGGAGATATAATTTTTAGACTGTGAATCTTATTAAGAAATTTATATTTCAAGAAACATCAGAGTCAGTGTCACTGAATTTTTAGTTTCGCAGAACAAGAAAAGAAAATAAAGATGAAGTGTAGGTTTTATTAGAAAGAATTACATACAAAAGAAACATATGAAGTAATAGCACACATTTCTGTGCAAATATAATCATAGAACTATAGTAACTAGGAATTTTTAGAATACACGTGTTATTTGTTCTTAATTATTCTCGTATACTCAAAAGACTTACACACCTGTCCTAATGCTACACTGTTAAAAATGTTTTATTGGATTTGATGAAGAAATGCATGAAGCAATATTCATGTATTTTTTTATTAAGTTTAATGAAAAGTTTTATTAAATATTTATTGCGGAATACTAATTTTCATGAACGGTACATTAAATTTTCTTCATAATTCATTAAATTCTTTTGAAAATTCATTAATTTTATGGTAAATTTGCATTAATATGTGTTTAATATACGAAAAACTTAAATTTAATGTACTATTTTCCATGAAAAGTGTATTAAATTCAATGATATTTTTAACAGTGTAGGTACCACGAATGGCCACGAACTTTCCGGACAATAATTTGAACTGTTCGAGTAAAAACTGCATTTTACGTTTGAAGTTCCCTTTCGAAGAACAGAGTTTTACACCATTTCCGAATATCCCTTGAAGACGGTATTGCGTAACGTCGGAGACGTATAGAAAGTGACAAAAGGCTCGGTGGCAAGAAAATTCTCACGGATCGGTGGAGAGAGAGAGAGACCTCGGAGAGCTGATGGTGTGCGTCACGCCGGTGTACACGTGTCCCAGGTGTATAATTAAGGGAACTAACGTGACACGATCAGAGATAGCTCTCGTCCATTAAGGGTATCCCATTCCCGCTGACTCGAAGGAGAGCCAGCTTAGCCCTGAGCGTCGAAACGAACTCTCTCCCCGTGAACCTGTCACCGTTTGACAGTCGTAATATCTGTTTCCTCGTCCTTGCACCTGTCTAGCTTAAGGCCATCGCACGTACGTCGAACGGCGCCCGTGTGCTCGTAACCGGGGATCCGTCGGGCCCTTTTCCTACTCTTCCTCTCGGCTGAACGATCGATAACTAGTAAAATGATATCTTAACGAGAACTCGGTATAGTGAAGCATGCCAAGTTCGAGGTTTTAAATTCGAGTCCAGTCGGTCTCGCATTTCAATCGGTATCAGAATTCGACAAGTATAAATGTATTAGATTTGTATTTTTTCTTTTTCTGAAGAGGCTTATTATAAGGACGAAAAGTGCATTCCTGTGAACCCATATTTTTCGCCATTTTTGTGCGGAAAAAATAGAATTCTGATAAGGTCAATGTACCTATTTCTACTCATGTCCCTATTTCTGCTCACTCTACAGAATTTATATTATTAAAAATTTACGATTTATGTAACAAATGAACAAAAAATATTTTGGAATTATATAAATATTACTTAATTCAAAAATACTTTTTGTTCATTTGTTAACCCCTTGGCTACTGTGGACGCCCATAGGCGTTTAAAAATTTTGCATTTGTGATGCTGAGAGCGCCTATAGGAGTTCGACGCAGTTTGGCTTTCTGAGGGACATCATCAGATATTTTGTTATTTGTTATTTAGGTATTGATTATTAAATACTTATACTGATTCGGTTCATTCCGGCGGAAAGAAATAAGTAATATGGTTTTAATGTAGTGAAATTCAGTTTTTTGATTATGGAAATTTCTTTTCACGAAAGTCCATCCCTACCCAAAAGTTCGCCGTTCTCGGCGCACAGTAGCTCAATTCCTGCCGTAGTCAAGAAGTTGAAAGATCGTAAATTTTTAATAATATAAATATTTTAGAGTGAGCAGAAATAGGGACATGAGTAGAAATTGGTACATTGATCTTAATATAAGGGATGGAGCGAATCGAAATTATTATTGAAGACGTTGCGATTCCTAAAGACTAGAAATCTAGCTTACGCTTAATGATAATGTTCCCGCGGTTTGAAAGGCGTGTAATTTAATTGAGCCACGTTTTCTTCCCATCCCCCCTTGCCTCGTCTAACGTATTTATTTCATTAATAGTTATCGGTTTCTTGCTGCCATCACTCTTCCAACGATTCCGTTGACAAGCTCAAAGGAGCTCGCTCGCCGTCGCTGAGCTACAAAACCGGCTCGGGTTTTTCCGCCGATCCCGAGGTCCCATAATTATGTAATTATCCTTTTTCTCCCGAACGGAGGTTCGACGGCTGTTGCGCGTGTGCCCCGTTTCCTTCTTACCGTTACCGGCGCTTCCGGTCCGGGGAAAAATTCGGGAATGCAGTCGGCCCGGCCTGCGTACGCGCGCCGATCCCCGGAATTTCCATTAAAACGTCTCGCTAATGAGTCAGGCTTCATTAACCGTCGGCAAGAGACCGCCAGGACTTCGAACAATGTCCGGGTGAAAA
This sequence comes from Ceratina japonica, assembly GCA_019453355.1. NCBI lineage: Eukaryota > Metazoa > Arthropoda > Insecta > Hymenoptera > Apidae > Ceratina > Ceratina japonica. Next base: position 6,361 of record SMSR01009317.1, on the reverse strand, counting down.
AATTCAATGACCGATAGTAGGAGAAAAGAATCGTGAATGGCACGCGGAGTAACATGTTTACGGC
>SMSR01009315.1:0-21414 GCA_019453355.1 Ceratina japonica | reverse complement strand
ATTAACATAAATGTTCTTTAATAGTCACAAATTGTTTCTTATTAATAAAAATATTCAAGTAGTCAGAAATTGTTTCTTATTACTAAAATCGATTTAAAGAGTATAACTACTTTCTTCCTGAACTGTTCATTGAAAATTCTATTGGAACGGGAAGGAAATGATTGGAGTTTTTATAACGCTATGTATTTGTGATCAACCTGAGTAAAAAAACTGTTGTTCCAAATGAAATGAAATACATTACTTATACTATTATATAATAAGATACTAAACTGATTGATTCTTCTCAGAATATAAATTACGAGAATGAAGATTAATATAAATGTCCTTTGATAGTCACATGAAAAATTGTTTGTTATGAACAAAATTGATTCAAAGAGAATAAATATTTTTATTTCCATGAACTGTTCATTGAAAATCCTTTTGAAATGACAAGGAAGTAATTGGACTTTTTATAACGCTATGTGTTTGTGAGTAAACTTGGTCAAAAAGTGTTGTTCCTAATAAAAAAAGAAATACATTACTCCTATAATAATGAGTCTAACAATCATTAATTCTTTTCAGACTATAAAAATTATCGAAAGGGAGATAAACATATATTCATTGAGATTCACATCAGAAATTGTTTGTTATCAATGAAATTATTTTAAAGAAAATATTCTAAACCCTCTCTCTAATTTTTCATTTAAAATATTACTAGATTGTCCAGAAAATATGTGCACTTTTTATAACACTACGTATTCCTCAAAACCAAAATCACTTCTTTGGCAATTCAATAAAAATTAAATCGTTTAACCCAGTATAAAAAACATTATTCCAATTTAAATGATGTTCAAGTACTTCCGTAACTCACTATATACAATCTGATTAAAACGACGAGATTAATCCGGTTACGATCGAAACCGACGTTTAAGAATACCGCCGGCTGTTGGAAATGTTTTAAATAGAAAGACGAGGCAAAGTAAGAAATCAATTAGCTTTAATGTTCCCCCGGGGCCTCTTAGGTAGGGCATCCGTTAGTTTTTCACGCCGCATTACGGATCTAATCGATAAACCGTATTCCTGCACGCAGCCAGTCGTGTTTACGTATACACGTACATATCGGCGAAAATTATTTACCGAATTCCACGTTCGACGCTTGATTAAACACGGTTCCATTAAACGCGCGATTTAATCAGCACAATCGGCTCGATTCCGGAGCGGAGAGCTTTAAGTAAGAGAATCCTGAAAAATTGATATACGCGCGGTGCTGCTCTGACGGCCGGTTTGCGCGCGACGGCCACGCATTTTAAGCTGTGCGTGTAAGCCTTAAGTCTTCCCCGGGTCGAAACTGCGACTTTCCGTGAAAACTGCCGGGCAAACGCTCGGATCCGAGGAATTTTTCCGGCTTCCCCCGTGCCTCCGGGCCGGGCCCGAGGAACCTTTGCGTCGCGTCACGTCGGAAAATACAGCCGGAAAATGCGCGCCGGAAAAAGACAATAGCCGAACTCTCCGGTCGTCGGTGGAAGTTAAGTCGATAGAAACGAGTTTCAAGGTAATTTAACCCTTTGTTCGGTTATTCAGGATTTTTCATCCGTCGCGATAAATATCGTTCTTTTATCGCGAGATCCCGGCGATTCAACGGACGTCTGAAAAAAAAGGGGAGAGAAAAAGAGAGAGAGAGAAAGAGAGTCGCGGCGGCTTTCAAATTTATTCGACATTAATAAATCGAGATAAGGCAGATACGTCCGATGCGGATTCGATTCGAGAGCTCCGGCCGCTTTTATTCGCGGCGTTTTTTATTGGTTTGGGGAAATGCACGCGCGTTCTATTATGGATACGGCGTAATGTTTCCTCTCCTCTCTGAAACGAATATCGAAGATTGAGTTTTTTCGAAAAACCGACGCCGTGTAACGCTCCCGCGATCTCCTCTCCTCTCTCTCTCCTCTTTTTTTCCACCCGGCGAGAGGATTTCGCTCGGCGCGCGGACCGCCGCCGCTTTTTTAATTAATCGCAAATCGCGGGGATTTATCCGCGACGGGAATCGGGAATGATTATTCGTTCCGCGCGCATAATGTCGGATAAGGAAAACGCGGACGCGGCGTATTTCGGGTGCGGGGGGTGCGTTTATTGTTTCAAATGAAACCGGGCATCGGGTATCGAAGCATTTTGATGGATCGGCCGGCTTTTACCCGAAATGATATCACCGTTCGTAAAATAACCGGGCAATTTTTGTTCCTTTTGTATTAATATTGTGTTTGCTCGCGAGCCGTCGGTCCTCCGCCTCCTCCTGCCTCGTCGTAACAAGCCTACCACCGGCGATACTATTTTCCGCCGGGGCATTGTTGTCGTAAGCGCGCGCGCGCGCGCTCGCGGCCCCCAGTCCGCGTGCATATTTTTCGTTAAATTCGCTTTTTTCATCGAACGCACGCGAACGGTGACTGATCCGTTATTAAAATAATCATAATGCACCGGCCGACAAACAACTCCGCTCAGCATTGTTCCCGCTGCGCTCCCAACAAAATAACGATGCCTACTTTTTTCCATCCGATCCCCTCATTTGTTCCCGGCCGTAATTTTTCCCCGGCTCTCGGTAATCAACCCGGATACGATGAAGCTCGCTAATATAGCGCGCGCGAAATTTTCTAAAATTAATATCGAAATTCGTGCGGCGCAACGATTTTTCAACCCACCTCGTAAAACACGTTCGCCCGCCCGTTACCGGTGCTGCCGTTTTGCTTTTTCCCGTGCTTCGAGAGCACGATTACTCCAATTAACAGAAGTTCCGAGCAGAGGCCGACGAGGGAAAAAAGAAGAAGCTAGTCATAGAGAGAGAGAGAGAGGGGGGCCTTAACAGGCGAAAAAGCGAACCATATACAGCGCGCGGGACTATTTACGAAAGTTACCTAATTTGACCGGGACGATTGTCCTTAGGGGATACGCTCGCCCCTCGTCCATTAACACCAGCCCCGGCTCGTCCCCGAAATTTAGATCGCGTTCCCCGCATCGACAGTCAAAACGTGAAAACGCCATTATTGACCGCAGCGTCGTCGCGCCGTTCCCCCCTTTTATCGTATCGTCCGCTTTAATTTATTCTCCGCGCGCCGACCCTTGACGCTGGATTAAAACTCATCTGTTGTACATTAGCCAACCCTTCCTCCGCGACGCACGTGTTACGCAATCATTGCCGTTCGATCAGGTTTAATCGTACAACGAAATCTAGAAATTTTCCATATCAGAGAAGATTCCTTTTTCGAGAAGAAATCCTGGAGTAGTTGTCATTTTCCGGCGGATCTGGACGTCCGCTCGCATCGGTCTTCTCACGANTCGCCGTTCGATCAGGTTTAATCGTACAACGAAATCTAGAAATTTTCCATATCAGAGAAGATTCCTTTTTTCGAGAAGAAATCCCGGAGTAGTCGTCATTTTCCGGCGGATCTGGACGTCCGCTCGCATCGGTCTTCTCACGAAGCCGAACAGGGCACAAGGGAGAAGACGAGGGAAGATAGAGAGAGAAGGAGTGATGGATCGGTAGAACCGAAGGAGACAAAGGGATCCCTCCGCGAAAACGAGCCACACCGGTTCCCTTTTAATTCGCGTTTACTGTGAACGGCGTCAAGTAATTAGTCGCTTACTCTCGCCGGATTTAATGTAAGGTATTAAAGCTCGGGGCAGGCGAGCCCGAGTCTTTTCTTCCCGGTTGCCGCCTCGTTCCACGACCTTCGGGCTTCTCCCGTTTACCTTCGTTCGGCCATTATGCGCCCCTCGGGCCCGCGTGGTGGTTCCGAACCCGTGTGACCGACGTTAATCGCTTGTTATCTAACCGCTCCTTCTCCTCCTCCTCCGAAAGACGGCGACTCATCTCCTCTTTTTCTTTACTCACCAGCTGTATCCCTCGTTAAGTAGGTATTATGTCACGGTTGTTGGTTCGCTGATCGATCTCCCGCTCGCCGACGCTCCGCTCTTCCCCGCTGTTTTCGGGCCGCGCGGGTGTCGCGTTACGATTATGAGTGTTCGATCACGCGATTAGGGAAGCTTCCCTTAAGGCTCCTTTAAGTTGAAACGGGAACCGGCCATCCGAAACGGAGGTTCCTTAAGCGTCCACCCACGCGGACGATCGGCCGATATACTTCGTTTTCCATAGTAAGTCGCAAGCTCGAGTTCACAGATTTGCTTAAGCAGGTGAGCTCCGATAGCAGTCCAATAAAGCAGAGTCTCTGTTGCCCACAAAATTGGTCGAAAGTTTAGATGTACTATCTGGGACAGTGAAGTTTAGCCGCCTACTGCGTTTGTGTACGTCCCCTGGTGTGACACATTGAAATTTCGATATAGTATACATATATGTATATTGAAATATCAATGTGTCCCGCTAAGAGCACACATACGCAGGGGCAGGCTAAACTTCACTGTTCCAAGCCGTACGAGATTAGATTTTTTGTTTTTGTGCAAGATTTTTGGGGCATTAGGTGTCTTTTCAGAAAAAAGTTCGATCTTGGTTGTGATTTAGTCAAAAGGTGGTGATATTTAGTATTATAAAATTGAAGAATAGATGAGGACTTATGTCTTACAATTAGAATGTGTCTTAGAATATTAGAAATTATGTGTCAAAAATTCCGATATTATGACTAAGAAAAGTTTATGTGTGAGTATTTTATAAGCTTCGTAATCATAATATTAATAGTTTGCAATTATAACCATAATATTAAAATACTTTGCAATTATAATTTTTCCCAAAAGTTAATTCCTTCAAATATTGGACGCAGCTTTCTATTACATATCTTGAACTTTTGACACAATACTTTATTTTACGGGCAGACGTCCATTATAACGTACAATAAGTAATCAAGTAACAAAAATGAAAATATAAATAGTAAAAAATAAAAGAACATGCATAAAATCTCAATTAAGCACACCAAAAAAAAGAAAAAGAAACCACAAGATATTACAGATGAATTATAAATAAAATAGAAAGAAATAACAAGCAACAATTTAGAAACTATTTCGAAGTTCACTGCGGGACCACCTGTGTATAAAAAAGAGTAGTACGCATCAAATTATAATTATAATATCCTTGTTTATAAATATAGCAATTATATTAAAGAGAGGGTCATTTTTCTGACTGTCCTATGATTTCAGGTGCCTCTTTAGAAAGAGATTCGATCCTGGTCATAATTGAATAAAATATTCTAATATTTAGTATTGTAAGATTGAAGAATAGATGAGAAATTGCTTATAAATTTAGCAATTATATTCAAGAGAGCATCATTTCCCTGACTGCCCTCCTATGACTTCAGGTGCCTCTTTAGAAAGAGAGTCGATCTTGGTCATAATTTAATAAAAAAAAATTTTGATATTTACTATTATAAGATTGAAGGATAGATGAGAAATTGCTTATAAATTTAGCAATTATATTCAAGAGAGCATCATTTCCCTGACTGCCTTCCTATGACTTCAGGTGCCTCTTTAAAAAGAGAGTCGATCTTGGTCATAATTTAATAAAAAAAGTTTTGATATTTACTGTTATAAGATTGAAGGATAGATGAGAAATTGCTTATAAATTTAGCAATTATATTCAAGAGAGAGTCATTTCCCTGACTGTCCTATGTGATTTCAGGCGCTTCTTTAGAAAGAGGTTCGATCTTGGTCATAATTGAATAAAAAAATTCTGATATTTACTATTATAAGATAGAAGAATAAATGAGAAATTGCTTATAAATATAGCAATTATATTCCTAGATTGGGTCATTTCTCTGACTGTTCTCCTATTATTTCAGGTGCCTCTTTAGGAAGAGGGTCGATCTTGGTCATAATTTAATACAAAAATTCTGATATTTAACATTATAAGATCGAGAAATAGTTGAAAAATTATAATTATAATATCTAAGTTTATAAGCAATTTTATATTCAATACATGGTCATTTCCCTAACTGTTCTCCAATTTTTAATGACTTCTACTATAGCACTTCACTTCCAATCAGTACCAGAAGATAAACATACTGATTTAGTTCTTAGAGCTTTCTTACTTCTATTATAAACGCTTATGAAATAATTCAAAAGAGGCTCATGCTTTTATTATATGGATCATTCTCGGCGTACCAAATGTTCATACTTATAATACAGCAAGAATTCTGAGAAAATTCTACCCTACTATTCTAAATGAAACCAAGACCAGATTTAACTTATGTCTTTTCAATACGATACTCGACGACCCAAAAATCTCCACAAACTATAAAAACGAAAACTTCACTTCCGTAAACCTATACTTTTGCCTGAAAGAGCAAATCATTAAAAATTAACCGATAAACGTCGTAGAAGTCGGTCTGACCACTCTATCCCCTCGAGTTCAACTATTCATCGCGCGATTCGGAGCGATAAGAAATTCCCAGCGCGATTACTCCCGCAGTAGCCGAGCCTTCTCGGTTTCCGATCGTTCGAATCGATTCCAGGTGCGCGTATGTATACGATCCGCGGCGAAGGGCGAGGGAGAGAACGATAGAGAGCCGAGAGAATCGTTGCGCAGTCTAATTACTCGGCAAAACAGATCCGCGCGTATCCCGAGCAGTAGTATCCCCGGTTTAGGGCCGGGGCCATAACGGTAATACAAATCGGGCGTGCAAAAACGCCGACGGAGGCCGCGGCGGTCATTGTTGCGGCTCACGGTAAGGGTATAAATTTCACAGCAGGTCGGCCGGTGCGACCGATTCGATCGGCGGACCATCGCGAGCCGTAGTACTGCTCGCCTTGCATCGAACGTATCCGTACGAGCCTGGTCGTACCCTCGCGGCGGGACGAGGACCAAACCATGGGAAACTGTACGTTGCAACACAGGACGGAGAGAAGAAGAACGCGTTGCTACAGAGGAGAGGAGATGATCGCAATATTCCCGGCGAAACTCACGCAGTTCGCGGATGAGCGAGTTCGGTTCTGTCGGCAGCAGAATGGGACCCCCCGTGGTAGCTTACCTGCATCATCGACTAATCACGCCGGATAATAGGGAACAATGGAGCTCCCGTGAAAAGTGAAGCATACCCACCACTTAGGTACACCATCCCTTGCCCCTTCGACCTCCCCCTCGGTCTCTCTCTCTCTCTCTCTTTCTCCGTCCCTCTCGTTCTCCGTCCGGCATTCTCCTGCGATCCGAGCTCTGCGTTACTCGCTACGAAATCGCTCCAAGAGACTGTGCGCGTCTCTTCACCCTCTTTTTCTGTCTCGCGGCCCACCTAGCTCCGGGTACTCCACACGGACATAACGTAATCCTCTTACGCGTTACGCACCGGGCACAAAGTAAAACGCGGCGCGGCACAAGGCGGCCCGTTCTGCCTGCCATTACGATCGGGCACGGGGAAACCCTGCTCTCGAATGACGATGGATAATCGATCCCGAAATCGACGCGTTCAGACATTAAATCCCTTCCTCTATCCGTAAAGCGTTTGACTCTAAGAAAGGAATTCTTAATCTGTCGATAATTTCCTTTGCTCGATTAGTTACGATCGGATAATTGAATTGAAACGGACGTGAAGACGTTGGATAATTGAATTGGAACAGCTGTGAACACACACGAGAATTGTATTTTTTTTAAAGAGAGTTCTACAATGAAGAGGCCGCGCGTCTGACTCGAATGTGGTTAAAGCGAGCTGCGGGTATAACTCGGTTATAGCCCGGTGAAACGAGAATCGTGGCGTTGCCTCTTTCTGCGAAGGGTTGGTCAACGGTTTCTCGTTACCTCTGGCGAGCGGTCGGTGGGTTGTCACGGGGCAGACGCGTAGAAACGAGCGCGGCACAAACGGCCGTCGGTGTGGCTCGCTTTGTCGCTCGCTCCTCGAGAACGCGTTTAACCCTCCATACTTCCATCGTCTGCGAGATCTATTTTTTTTACACGTCTGAAATTGTTTGGGAACGAGATAAACCGCGGAATTCTGCCGGTCGTTTCTGTTGTTCAGAAGTCCTTGAGAAATCGGTAAGAATGGGGTAGGAGGGAGAGAGGCGCGGGCGGAAGGGCGAAGAAAAAGCGGCAGGATGATATCGGTATCGGCGGAGAATCGCGCGGTCCACTCTTAATTTCCGTCGGCCGGTTCTGCCGGGAGGGAAGGAGAGAGCCGGCCACCTGGGAAGAAGGAAAAAGGCGACGGCGCCGGCGGCGGGCCGGGAAAAGCGGGGAGGGAGGGGGGGCCGCGTTTCCCAACTCGGGGCGAGGGAAACTCACCCCCGCGGTCGGATACATGCTGTCGAGGTATTTGCACGCGCGAATGCGCGGCTCCGATACACCGACGCGCATAATGCATGTGGTTATAGAGAGCGAGAAAGAAAGGTCGGGAGGGACGGGCGAAGAAAAAGAGGGAGCTAACGGATAGAGGTAACTAGAGGGTGGAAGGCGGCAGAGAAGGCAGTAGATTAGGTGGGTACATCGCGCGACTGCGGCGAGGACGTCGGGTATACATAGGACAGCGGATATAGGTGTACACGGCGACTACCATCGCGCGCGGCGCACCGGTTAGGCGAACCGGGGGAGGGAGGGAGAGGCGAGACCGAGGACCGAAACGAGACGAGGCGAAATGGGCGGCCGACGAGGAGGATGGCCGACGAACGTTGCACGGGCTAGAGCAGAGGGTTCGAGAGAGAAAGAGAGAGAGAGAGAGAGAGAGAGGNGAAAAAGCGGCAGGATGATATCGGTATCGGCGGAGAATCGCGCGGTCCACTCTTAATTTCCGTCGGCCGGTTCTGCCGGGAGGGAAGGAGAGAGCCGGCCACCTGGGAAGAAGGAAAAAGGCGACGGCGCCGGCGGCGGGCCGGGAAAAGCGGGGAGGGAGGGGGGGCCGCGTTTCCCAACTCGGGGCGAGGGAAACTCACCCCCGCGGTCGGATACATGCTGTCGAGGTATTTGCACGCGCGAATGCGCGGCTCCGATACACCGACGCGCATAATGCATGTGGTTATAGAGAGCGAGAAAGAAAGGTCGGGAGGGACGGGCGAAGAAAAAGAGGGAGCTAACGGATAGAGGTAACTAGAGGGTGGAAGGCGGCAGAGAAGGCAGTAGATTAGGTGGGTACATCGCGCGACTGCGGCGAGGACGTCGGGTATACATAGGACGGCGGATATAGGTGTACACGGCGACTACCATCGCGCGCGGCGCACCGGTTAGGCGAACCGGGGGAGGGAGGGAGAGGCGAGACCGAGGACCGAAACGAGACGAGGCGAAATGGGCGGCCGACGAGGAGGATGGCCGACGAACGTTGCACGGGCTAGAGCAGAGGGTTCGAGAGAGAGAGAGAGAGAGAGAGAGAGAACGGTAGAAGATCGAGAGGTAGCGGCACGGGGTGGCAGAGCGAGTCCGGGGTGTCGAGGGGAGTAGGCTATAAAGGCTAATTGGTTAAAAGCTCACCGCTGGCTGCAGGCTTAAATCAAGATCTTGGAGTGTTATAATGGATAAGTAACACGGCGAGGCACGGCCACCAGCCACCGGAGTTGTGCGTTATCCCCACCGTTCGACGGGGACGCCGCCGGGGGGTGGGGGGCGGTGGGGGGCAGGAAGGGATTGACCGGATAGACAGCCACGGCGAGCCGCCCCCATTTACGCGTTCCGCAGGATCCGCGAGGGCGAGTATCTTCCGAGTTAAGGACGTCGCGAGTCACGCGATTGGCCCGCAACCACGGCTGCCCCGCTGCCGGATACTCACCGGCACGAGTCATCGATCGCGGCTGCACCCTATGAGAAATCGCCGGATCCATCCCCTACGGTAAGCCATTTGCTCCGCCCCGCCCTACTACCCCTCCACGAACGGGCACCCCTTCCGGCGACTTGCAGCTTAGCCGACCTCGCCGCACCCCTCCAAACTGGTAGCCCCGTCCCTCTCGTTCCAACCCCCGTCCGGCTCCCGCGTTCTCTGTCGCCCCGAAGTAGTCGTAGTCGTCTATCTATCCGACGCGCAACAGCAACTCTCCGCCGTCCTACCATCCCGCGGTGGTTCACGAGCGAGACTCCGCGCTCCCGTCCTCCTTCCCTCGCCTCCGTCTTCGTTTCCGCCTTCTCTTTCCTCCGCTTCGCGCTCGGCCCTTTCTTCTCTCTTTCGCCCCGCCGCCGCCGCCGCCGCTCCCTCCGCGCTCGNGATATTTAGTATTGTAAGATTGAAGAATAGATGAGAAATTGCTTATAAATATAGCAATTATATTCCTAGAGAGGGTCATTTCCCTGACTGTTCTTCTATGATTNCCCCTCGGCTCCGTTTCCATCTCGCTCCCACCATCTCCGCGCGCTGCGTGCGCGAATGTTCGAGGAAGGCCCTCGTTCGTGTGACCTGTGGTTTCTCCGGCGTTTTCCTACCCTTAGTGCGAGAACAGTACCCATCCGCAGTCCATCATTCGCCACGCATTCGCGATTCCCTCTTTCGTCGCCCGAGTTTCCCGATTAACCGCGAATCGATGGTCCGCGGCGCGTCCGACTTGTCGCGCGACACGAACCGCCGGAACTTGTGAGAGATGTGAATCGAATCGTCGACCCGATTTAGTGACAAGTAAACGTACGAAATTCCGTAGGATTGGACGATATTTACTGTCGCGAATGGACGGCCGCCGACGGCGAGTGATCACCGCGACCGATTAACGGGGAAGTGACTGGGGAAAGTGACTTGGCGCGTGCATACATGCACGCGAACGTTTCCGCGAGCGGACTAGCCGCGAAGGAGAAAGGGTGAAAAAGGAGAAGACTGCGTGTCGGACTGTCTGGTAGCTGGCGAACGATGACGGTCGGAGGGAAGAGGAGAAGGTAGTAGGTGCCGGCACACGCACGTACGCAGGCCACGCACGCACACGAAGAGCAGTAAGTGGAGGAGGAAGAGGAGGAAGGCAGTGGTCGAAGGACGAAAGAGGGGTGTTCCGAGGGTGGCTCTCGGAAGGGTGGGCCCTCCAAGTGTCTCGTCTCGCGTCATCCCGTCTAGGGTATCGTTTACGAATGTCGCGCGATCGAGCGATACGCGTCCGATCCGCCACGAGAACGAGCATAAACAGGAACGCGACAACGACGACGACGGCTACCNGCGCGACACGAACCGCCGGAACTTGTGAGAGATGTGAATCGAATCGTCGATCCGATTTAGTGACAAGTAAACGTACGAAATTCCGTAGGATTGGACGATATTCACTGTCGCGAATGGACGGCCGCCGACGGCGAGTGATCACCGCGACCGATTAACGGGGAAGTGACTGGGGAAAGTGACTTGGCGCGTGCACACATGCACGCGAACGTTTCCGCGAACGGACTAGCCGCGAACGAGAAAGGGTGAAAAAGGAGAAGACTGCGTGTCGGACTGACTGGTAGCTGGCGAACGACGATGGTCGGAGGGAAGAGGAGAAGGTAGTAGGTGCCGGCACACGCACGTACGCAGGCCACGCACGCACACGAAGAGCAGTAAGTGGAGGAGGAAGAGGAGGAAGGCAGTGGTCGAAGGACGAAAGAGGGGTGTTCCGAGGGTGGCTCTCGGAAGGGTGGGCCCTCCAAGTGTCTCGTCTCGCGTCATCCCGTCTAGGGTATCGTTTACGAATGTCGCGCGATCGAGCGATACGCGTCCGATCCGCCACGAGAACGAGCATAAACAGGAACGCGACAACGACGACGACGGCTACCACGACGGAGGCGTCGCGACGCGTCGGCTAGTCTACACAGTTGTCGCCGTCGGCAGCCGGCCACGCTCCCCGATTGATATGCGACGCGAGCCGCGATTCGAACTGATCCGCGTGTCGTCGGACGATAGACCGTGCTGTGACGTCGTCGGGCCGTCGCTGACGGAGGCCCGTCCCGTCCGTCTCTGACGGGGCGATCGCGCCCAGTCTTTCGTGCACAGTGACTATTCCTACGATTCTTGCGTCCCTCCCGGTGAGACGGAATTCGAGAGCGCCCCGTTCCGGACGGGGATCCACGAACCTCGCGTCGCCCACTTCGGTCACGGGTCGACGATGTCCGGCGAGACGGAGATCGAGGTGTCCGTCGTGTCCGAGGAGGATCTGGAGCTGGAGGGATCCAGGAGCAGCTCGACGCCGGCGGACCTGCTCCTGCAGGAGAAGAACGGGAAGTCCGGCTGCGGGTTGAACAACCATCATTCGTTCAGTTTCGACGTCGGGAAACCGGCGCTCAGGCCCGTTTGCAATCCTCAGTACACCTCGTTCAGCATTTCGAGCATTCTCGGCAGGCCCGAGTCGCCGCCGGTCGACTCCACGTCGACGGTCTCCGCCGAGAGGCAGTCGTCGGACGTCGACCGCGGATCGCCGATCGCGCAGAACTCGCAGAGGATCGGTTCCTCCTGCGACAGCCCTGCCCCTGCCAGGGGACTCTCCTCGCCGACGTCTCTCAGATTCGCCGGCAGTCAACGGGTCTCCGCCGTCGGCCACCCCAGCGAGGCCAGGAACAACGCGACTAGCATCGGGATCGGATGCGCTACCAGTGCTACCAGCCCGGCGACCACCTTTTCGCCGCCGACCGACGTTCCTGCGAACCATCTTCTCGGTCACCAAGCGTCGGCAGACCTAGCCATGCTGTCAAGGTACTCCAGTCTCAATTACTGGCCTTTATTCCATTCTGGTGACAATTTGTTCTCCAAAATTCTACTGGTGAAGTGTTCTGGTTCTCGTTCCGTGCGATCTTTAGTTTAATTCGTATGAATTCGTCGATTACTCGGTTATAACTATCGAATTCGTCGATTATTCGGTTATAATTATCGTTAATTGACAGCGAATTAGGAAACGGTAATGGTAACGCTTGTGTATTTATGCTGGGTGTTCGGCTACTGGGAAAAATTGTATGAGGAGTTCTAGAAGCCAGAGTAAGGCGAAAATTAAGAGTAAAAAGGTTGTGGAGCTTCATTCCCTTAAGTATAAGCGATAAAAAATTACTGTCAGCACTGGTTCTCATATAACACGTGCTTTAGCGTTCTAAATATTAATATGCCTCGTCAGCGGTTACGTTGTATTTTGGGGAACGCTGCCTCCGCTGTGACATTCAACTGACCGCTAAAATGGATCCCTAAAATGTAACAATTGTAATAAACGAAAATTGCTAATAGGTGCGTTGCTATTTATGATTAGTTAAAATCCTAGTTATACGTATTTTGTTGTTAAATAATGGAAACAATCCGCAGTCTTAATCTCTCAAATAACGTTAACTATTGGCTATTTTTAGGTGAANCCGGCAGTCAACGGGTCTCCGCCGTCGGCCACCCCAGCGAGGCCAGGAACAACGCGACTAGCATCGGGATCGGATGCGCTACCAGTGCTACCAGCCCGGCGACCACCTTTTCGCCGCCGACCGACGTTCCTGCGAACCATCTTCTCGGTCACCAAGCGTCGGCAGACCTAGCCATGCTGTCAAGGTACTCCAGTCTCAATTACTGGCCTTTATTCCATTCTGGTGACAATTTGTTCTCCAAAATTCTACTGGTGAAGTGTTCTGGTTCTCGTTCCGTGCGATCTTTAGTTTAATTCGTATGAATTCGTCGATTACTCGGTTATAACTATCGAATTCGTCGATTATTCGGTTATAATTATCGTTAATTGACAGCGAATTAGGAAACGGTAATGGTAACGCTTGTGTATTTATGCTGGGTGTTCGGCTACTGGGAAAAATTGTATGAGGAGTTCTAGAAGCCAGAGTAAGGCGAAAATTAAGAGTAAAAAGGTTGTGGAGCTTCATTCCCTTAAGTATAAGCGATAAAAAATTACTGTCAGCACTGGTTCTCATATAACACGTGCTTTAGCGTTCTAAATATTAATATGCCTCGTCAGCGGTTACGTTGTATTTTGGGGAACGCTGCCTCCGCTGTGACATTCAACTGACCGCTAAAATGGATCCCTAAAATGTAACAATTGTAATAAACGAAAATTGCTAATAGGTGCGTTGCTATTTATGATTAGTTAAAATCCTAGTTATACGTATTTTGTTGTTAAATAATGGAAACAATCCGCAGTCTTAATCTCTCAAATAACGTTAACTATTGGCTATTTTTAGGTGAAAAAACGCATATTCTATCTAAGAATCAGTGTTGACAATTTTTCAATCGTTCATACTTAAAAAACGGAGCCTCACTGTCAGATACAATTCTTTTTATTCCTAACTTTCATCTTACTTTCACTTTTAGGGACCTTACAATTTTTGTCAGCAGTAGCCAAACAGTATAAAGAAACTGTTTAAAAACTTTGCTTCCTATTCTTTGGTTCCGGATAAAAGAATAGTCAAACGTCACGCAATGAGACGAATAACGCGGAACTGATATTCACGGTGGCGATGATTCATAAAACCCGGATGGAGTTGCATCCATTATGTAGCAGAAGTTTACTACAGCGGTGCAACTAACGTTTGTCAGCGATGCGTCAACGTTACTAAATAGAGCTATCGGTGTTTACTAATAAGGAATTAGCGCACGTCATCAACTTTCTATCTATGCAACAACGTCGGGCGGCCGGCCGGCCGCGCGATAACTATTTCATCGATGATCGCTCACGGCCGCATGCGATTAACGTCGATCGACAACAAATCTCGCCCAATCGACGCGCGCTCCGCGCCGCTACGCGTTCCGCGACACCTACAATCCTCGCGACCCGTCATTTTCTACATCGATTATTACAACATCAAAGTCACTCTAATTTTCTTCAAACGACTGTCAACGATACACAAAATGCGTTTAAAAATTCTCAACGACCTTCGTAACTCGTTCTGACGGACAACTCGAAGTTACAAGCCGGAGACGGAAATGTTTACGCGTTTAGGCGAGTGTTCCTTTTTGTTTAATTGTAAATATCGGACACTGTCAAAGGCTGTGCGCGCGCGGACTTCGGTGGGCAAGGGTGGACCGAAGGTGGTCGGGGAGTGATAAAGTAGCGGAGAGTGCGCGTGGCTGGAGGAGCAGCGCCGGATTATATTATGTGGGAATGGACCGAGGGGTCCGTAATGGGCCTATTAGGCTGTCTCATTTAATAACAACCGTAGCAACAACCACCCTCTTACATTACTTACGTTACTTAGGGCCGTCCGGGCTCTATATCGGATATATCTCGGCGAGGAACTCGAGCGAGGCCGTGCCACAAGGGGCTGCCAGAGACGAGGGAGGGTTCGAGATGATTTTATCAGATTTACACCCCCTTCCGATTGACGGCTCCCGGCTGTAGTATATAACCAGCAGCGCGCCTTCCTCTCTCGCTCGGTCTCCCGCGTCTGCCGCCCGCCCGATGCCTCCAATTGCTTGTTTTCCACCCGTTTACCATTTGATTAAGTTCCACTCCGGCCTGTGTTGTGTGTGCAACCAGGGCGCGTCGCGCCGCTCCGATGGAAACGGTTGTCACCGCTGGGGCACCCAAGTGTCGCCGCGATCGCGGTCTACGTTATTTACCGCCCGAATTATTTCCGATCTCGCATCAAGTATCCACGCTCTGCCAACTGCTTCGTCGTTCGCATATAAGAACCGGTTGAAAATCGTAGGAATCGGGTATCGGGCGAGGCGCGGAAAGTAGGAAAGAATCAATTAGGCAGCGCAACGCGTGCATAATGGATGAACGGATGAAACGTGGCGGAGCCGAAGTTAAGGAGCCTAAAGATCTCCCGGGAGAGAAACGGCCACCTAACCCGGGGCCCGAACGTCTTCCGCGCTGAGGAAGCTCGCAACTTCTGGGTTTGATTTATTATTAAATCGGTGTAGCCGTGCCGGGGCGAGGTCTCAGCCCTCCTGCCAAGGTCGTCCCGAGCACCGCCGCCGACGCGAGATCTTCCCGCTTAACGTCGCCCTCCTTACCGTTTACCTGGCTTACTCTCTTTCACTTTCTACTTCCCGCTCACGGGAACTGATACGGTAATAGCATTTCCAGGGCGAGCAGATTTCACCGGAAAGGATTCCCGTGTAGAATATTATCCGAATTAGACGCGACGCGAATTTACCTCGCCTGTACGTGGCCGCGTGCCCCCGCGGAAAGTAAGTAACGCCGTCTCGTTTCTAGAAGCGCATTAAATTCGTCTCAGGATACAAACTTGAACCTCTAAACTGTTTTCTGTTGTGGACGCGTTAGAATTACGTTAGAATGTTTTAAGGATGCTTACGGTTGATTTTTAAGTGCGATCCTTCGGACGTCGACTAATCGGGGCTTTGATCCAAGATCGCGGCGAAGACGGAATAATTAAAGTTCGGTTGGTGTCGCCGACGGCATCGGCAGACGCGAAGTTAGCGTCTCGCGCGACAAAGCCGTATTAAAATAGATAATATTCCGACGGTCGANATCGTAGGAATCGAGTATCGGGCGAGGCGCGGAAAGTAGGAAAGAATCAATTAGGCAGCGCAACGCGTGCATAATAGATGAACGGATGAAACGTGGCGGAGCCGAAGTTAAGGAGCCTAAAGATCTCCCGGGAGAGAAACGGCCACCTAACCCGGGGAACGGGGCCCGAACGTCTTCCGCGCTGAGGAAGCTCGCAACTTCTGGGTTTGATTTATTATTAAACCGGTGTAGCCGTGCCGGGGCGAGGTCTCAGCCCTCCTGGCAAGGTCGTGCCGAGCACCGCCGCCGACGCGAGATCTTCCCGCTTAACGTCGCCCTCCTTACCGTTTACCTGGCTTACTCTCTTTCACTTTCTCCTTCCCGTTCACGGGAACTGATACGGTAATAGCATTTCCAGGGCGAGCAGATTTCACCGGAAAGGATTCCCGTGTAGAATATTATCCGAATTAGATGCTACGCGAATTTACCTCGCCTGTACGTGGCCGCGTGCCGAAAGTAAGTAACGCCGTCTCGTTTCTAGAAGCGCATTAAATTCGTCTCAGGATACAAACCTGAACCTCTAAACTGTTTTTTTGTTGTGGACGCGTTAGAATCGCGTTAGAATGTTTTAAGGATGCTTACGGTTGTTTTTTAAGTGCGATCCTTCGGACGTCGACTAATCGGGGCTTTGATCGAAGATCGCGGCGAAGACGGAATAATTAAAGTTCGGTTGGTGTCGCCGATGGCATCGGTAGACGCGAAGTTTTAGCGTCTCGCGCGACAAAGCCGTATTAAAATAGATAATATTCCGACGGTCGGGGAAGCTACGCGCTACGTAGGAAGCTCTGGCGTGAACGCGAAGTCTGTAAATTAATCAGAAGCCCGGCGCGACGCGCGCGTGTGTCGCGCGGAAACGCGTCTCCCCGTTTATCTTCAACATTTTCCGCGCGGTCCAATCTAATTACCGCGTGTTTATCCCGTGAAGCGGGGCGCAACAAATGTAACGGCGTTCCATTAAAGGCGAGAGAGAAAGAGAAAAGGGGAATTGAAAAGAGGAGAGGTAGAAAAAATGGTCTCGCGCGTGAACGCAGCGAGAGACACAGGAATCGTCGTCGTAAGGATGTCTGTACGTACATATATAAAAAAAAAATATATATATATATATACGCGGTATATTATAGGCGTTTCTTTTGGTCTCGCCCACGCTCGTTTTCCTGCGGGGCGCAAAAATCGCGCGTGTGGCCCCCCAGTGCTGGGGCCCGCCAACAATATTGCAGCTACGTAACCGCAGGCGCAGGCACATGACGTCGTCGTCGTCTATGCGCAAAAGATCTGGCCGGGATAATCCGCGACAGAGTCAGCCTCGTTAATTACAGCGCCGATGAATGATTCGTTAATTAGCGTGGGATCGCGCTCGGGGTTTCAAAGGAAGCTACGATAAAGCCCATTGTGTATGATCGCCCGTTCGAGGGCGATATGGATGTTCAACGTCGGAAACAAATGTGGAATGAACGGTAGCTGGGAATAGAGCACGAATAATAATCGCGTCGAAACACAGTTCCTCTCTTTCTCGTCTTCTCCGCCCGGCCCCGCTCGCCGCTCCTCTCGATTTTTTTTTTTTTTTCTTCTCACTCCCGTTCGCCTTCTTTTACCCTCGCCTGGCGCTCCGTCCGCGTGTACGTGCACCCGTGTCGTGTCGTTTCGATACTCCTCTCGCTTATTCCTCGGGCACTCGCTCCCTCCCCCCGCGCGTCCCCCGCTATTCTCTCGACGCTGATGACGCCTCGGTTCTCTCGCCGAAATCGAAAACCAGCCCCGGTGTGTATTGCCGGCGAAACGCCAGCCGTACTTTCGAATATTTTTTTCGCGGAACTGTTCCCTCGCGCCGGCGATGATTGGTACCATTCGATTTTCCCGACGTTCCAAAAGCTATACATCTGTCGTGCGTCAGAGAGTCTCATTTTTTATCTTGTTCGCGGATGGAGTTTACGTCTTGGGAATCGTGTCATCGCGTCGAAGGGTTGATACGGCACGTTTTCAACAAAGAAGGTTTTAATGGTTGAAGAAAATCTCCGACGTCTGTCTGGCGTGCTTAATTAATTCCCTCCCTCTCTCTCTCTCTCTCTCTCTCTCTCTCTCTCTCTCTCTCGGGCAAACGGGTTTAATCCGCGAGTGTATCCTGGTCTGGGATTCTAAAGCCTGCAAGCGTCGCGCTAAAGCAATTAAGTTGTTTCCTTGAAATCCAGTGAAATGAAGTTGTCTCCTGTGTAAGTACAAGCATAAATCCTCCACTTGGCCTGTAACAGCCCAGCGAGCGGAACGAAGCCAACCAGTGGATTTAGCCGGCTACTTTGAAAGCCAATAACTCATTGTTGGGTCATCGTAATGACACTTTATAAGTCACTACGTAATCGCGAACGCTGTTAGCCGAATCGATAAAAACAGAGCTTGCCATCCTTGTCAATACCTATTACCTACTTACATTCCCCACCGTAATTCGTTTAACGATGTCGTCGGTTTCGCAAAAAACAGTAATAAAAAACCAACGAATTATAACAATTCGTAAAAAAATCACATTGGAAGAAGCACAATCTTCGTTACATTATAAATCAAATTCCTCGTCGTTTGAAGGGGTGAAATCCGGAACGGTAAAAAAATGTCGCGAAAGGAAGGGATGAATTATAACAATTCGTAAAAAAATCACATTGGAAGAAGCATAAATTGAATTCTTCGTCGTTTGAAGACGTGAAATCACGGGCGATAAAAAATTGTCGCGAACGAAAGGGATGAATTGTAACAATTCATAAAAAAATCACATTGGAAGAAGCACAGTCTTCATTACATTATAAATTAAATCCTTCGTCGTTTGAAGGGGTGAAATCAGGGACGGTAAAAAATGTCGCAAACGAAAGGGATAAATTATAACAATTCGTAAAAAAATCACATTGGAAAAAGCACAGTCTTCATTACATTATAAATAAAATACTTCTTCGTTTGAAGGGGTGAAATCAGGGGCGGTAAAAAATGTCACAAACGAAAGGGATGAATTATAAAAATTCGTAAAAAAGTCACATTGAAAGAAGCACAGTCTTCATTACATTACAAAATTAAATCCTTCGTCGTTTGAAGGGGTGAAATCAGGGGCGGTAAAAAATGTCGCAAACGAAAGGGATAAATTATAACAATTCGTACAAAAATCACATTGGAAGAAGCACAGTCTTCATTACATTATAAATTAAATCCTTCGTCGTTTGAAGGGATGAAATCAGGGGCGGTAAAAAATGTCGCAAACGAAAGGGATAAATTATAACAATTCGTAAAAAAATCACATTGGAAGCACAGTTTTCGTTACATAATTAAATCCTTCATCGTTTGAAGGGGTGAAATCAGGGACGGTAAAAAATGTCTCGAACGGAAGGGTTAATTAGGGCGCAGACGAAACCCTTGCGGAAATCGCCTATATCGACGCGAACTCCTCGAGGCGATTGAAATTGAAAGCCGAAAGCAAAGCAGTGCCCCGGGCCCGGAGCGATTGGCCAACGTCGTCGTCGTCGTCGTCGTGCGCAAATCGACTTCGCCTTTTCCTTGTCCTTCCGCCTGTGCATCGCGCGCTCTCTACTTTCTCCGCGCTCCAAAACCGGCACCCCTGCTGTAACGGAACACTATAAAAACGTATCGTGTTACGGACGATCGTTAACCACGGCATAAAGAGTTTATATCCGAGAATGGCACTTAGGTTGGGCGCGCGACCGGCCAGAAGGTGGAATAATAATAATCGATACAGAAGAAAAAAGAGGATAATATCCTTATTGAACCCCCCGTGTGGATGAATAAAACGGAGGTAGGGCCGAGGTTTAACGGACAAATTGGCCAAGCGGGAAGAAGAGGAGCTTGACCAACCTCAGAGACGGTCGAATCGATAAAGAGAGAAAGGAGAGAGCGGAGAGAGGCACACTGGTCTCGGTTTGACGTTCAATTCCGACTATATTCGCCAGCCGCGTTTCACCAAAGCCGCCTGTATCCGATTATGCCAAGGAGAGGGTGGCTCGTAATCAACGAGTTTCCTCTCGCCGACACTCGATCGGGCCAATAAGAACGCCCGGCTCTTCGGTGGTAGCAAGTAATGGCACACAGACTCACGATTTTCCATTGGTCCTCACGCGGACAGAATCGAGATCCAGTTTTGTGTGACTTTCATTGTAGAGAGGCGTCAGTATTTAAACCAGCGACGAGAGAATATGCATGTATGTAAATATAGGCTGGAGCGGAGCTCGGTTGTAATCGAAGGAAGTCGAGGACCCTCGTGGAATCGATCGAGCTGAAGCAAGAAGCCGGAGCAAGAGGAGTAGTCGCGCCCGTAGAAAGGAGAGAAGAAAGCCTTCTCTCTCGTTTCCATTCATTCCGCCGGCTACCTAAGAAGTGTACCTAAGAAGACGTAAGCCGGGCAAGAAGAATTAGGCAGAAAAAGGTGGAGCACGATACTCGGACGGAGCCGAGGCAGAACGGAACGCGGGGCCCCTGAAGAGTGTTTGGTGTTTATACCTGGGCTCCTTAGAAAACGGCCACCCCGCCGGTGGCTGCTTACAAACAGGCGGTTGTCAGATTTCTTTTATCTTTCCCGGGGCATCTGTGTTCCGCGCCTCCGATGCCTCCGGCCTACTGCAGCCAGGCTTACTCCTCTTTTACGTTTCCTCTTTCCCTTATCCACCATCGCCAGGACGAGGCCGCCTAAATACGGCCACCATCGATGCGAGAAAAACTGGTGCGATTCCATTCTTCCTCCCTCGTCCGTGAACTATTCTGTCAAATGCCCAAAGANTCCCTCCCCCCGCGCGTCCCCCGCTATTCTCTCGACGCTGATGACGCCTCGGTTCTCTCGCCGAAATCGAAAACCAGCCCCGGTGTATTGCCGGCGAAACGCCAGCCGTACTTTCGAATATTTTTTTCGCGGAACTGTTCCCTCGCGCCGGCGATGATTGGTACCATTCGATTTTGCCGACGTTCCAAAAGCTATACATCTGTCGTGCGTCAGAGAGTCTCATTTTTTATCTTGTTCGTGGATGCAGTTTACGTCTTGGGAATCGTGTCATCGCGTCGAAGGGTTGATACAGCACGTTTTCAACAAAGAAGGTTTTAATGGCTGAAGAAAATCTCCGACGTCTGTCTGGCGTGCTTAATTAATTCCCTCCCCCTCTCTCTCTCTCTCTCTCTCGT
>SMSR01009314.1:21242-98936 GCA_019453355.1 Ceratina japonica | reverse complement strand
GGCACACTGTAAGGTGTCAGGGGAGTCACTGTAAGTTTATTAGTGATTACAGGGAATTCAGTTATTTCAGCGCAACTTTTTGAGACATGAATGTTTTCCTGAAGTTTTCTCTTGAAATGGCACAAGAAATCAAATCAAAATATCGTAAAATCGTTCGGAGTGCAAAGGGTTAATTTCTACATCTCGTAAAAGTCTATCTTGGGTTGTTTTTTATTATATTATTCCTGGTACCGTTTCTTTGACCCGTTTTAACGAGTTACAGGGGAACCGTGTTTGATAACGTCGACCCGGTCGACGCAGATCGTGGTCAATTTTGGATAAATTAATTTCTTCATCTCGTGAAAGTCTGTCTTAGGTTTTTTTTATTATATTATTTCTGGTACCGTTTCTTTGACCCGTTTTAACGCGTTACGGGGAATCGTGTTCGATAACGTCGACCCGATAAAGCGACCCTTTGGCGAATCGAACCGCGCCGAGCCACAATCGTTATCAGTCGGCTCATTGTTTCCGTAATTACAGTGACCGATTTATACATCCAGCGTGATCGATAAAACGGCAACGAACAACAGGCCCGCGCGAAACAATGCGAGGTTACCACGCTTAATGTTTTACACACTCGTAATTACGGTTTAATCGATGATGTTGTATACGTGCAATGGAAATGCGTGTGTCGCCGCGTTCCGCAGTCCGTATTTCATCTTCTTCGATAATAAGAATTTCTAGGTTGGCACGCGGAATTAAAGTCGGTTCTTAAACTTCGCCTTTGAGATCGTATCTCGACTCGGAATAAACTTTATTAATCAAAATAAGATCCAGTCTATACATTTTAGCCGAGAGATCTGCTTTTTAATTCCAACTTCGTTTACTCTCGACTTCTAGAATTTATAAATTCTTTGAACGAATGTTCAGCAGTTGCCTAATTGGTAAAAGTCTTCGCTTAAAAGTAATCGCGGCGTTTAATAAAGTGGTGATAAGTCTGAGTAATGTAGTGGATGGGGTAACGTTTCGTCGGATTCGTGTATTTTACGCGTGCTCGAGCGTTGAGGTAGAATTTTCATGGAATTTGACGACAGCTAGACACTCCATTTGAATTTGAAAGTACTCATTGTTCTTTTCCCCCTTCGTTAAAATTCTCCTTGGGAGACATTCTCAGGGTTTCCCGAGGCTTATATAAACCGTTCGACGGAAATTCGACAGACGTAACTAAAAATTCTCGTCCTGTCGGAATAGAAATTTCTCTCGGACGCGCGAGCCCTGTTTATCCGGGCTCATCTAAAAGGCCGGCCGTCGCCTCGAGAGAAATTCGTTTATTCCGCGCCCATGAAAATATATACGTGACCCTCGACGAGATCAACTCCCGGGCCCGAGATAGCAAAAGTTCTGAACTGCTCCTTTCAGGACTCTCCTTCTTACCACGCATTTTCCGTGATCTGCATATACCCCCTTACTTTACTCGGTCTGTTATGTTTCGCGAGGCCGTCCGGCCTCTGCGGGTAATAGGATTTTCCTGATTCCTATCGCGATCGGTACCGAACGGAGGGAATTTTTCCGCTCGTGCCCCGACTACTCCTTCCTCGATTTCGACGAGCACACTCGGGGCTTGAATTTCCAAACGCGTCTGTTTATCGAGGAACCGATCGCGCGGCCCCGCGCTCGGTATCGCAGTCGATTTCACGGGAAAATATCCCTGCGTGTTACGAATATATCGACGTCGATCATCGAGCAGGACGAACGAACGGTTTCCAGGTTGTTGCATTAGATATACAAGTTGCGCCGTAGATTTTATCTCGGAGCCGAGCGTAGCCGAGACAAAATCCTCTCGAGAGAGAGCGAGAGAGGCTCGTGCGCTATGCGTTTGTAGAGTTACTTAGGCGAAGTACTATCTACGGCTGCGACAAGGAGGATCCACGAGGTTGTACATAGAATCGAGAATGTCAGGGTCGTACTTTAACCCCTCGTCGTCCTTCGGAGTTCCTCCCTCTGGGTCGCCGCCCGGGCATAGTTCCACGCGGGACCAGCCTTGGCTCTTCTTTTTTTTTTTACCTTTTCAATTATCATCGAATCACCGTTAAACACGACACTGTTAGGCGATTCTCGAATTAAGGAACGCTCGCCACTTAAACGCAAAACCCGTAAAACGACGCCCACGCACACCGGGTACCTGCCGTATGCGCTTACGCGCGCACCAGGGGCGGATCCACCCGGTACCGATTTCTCTCTCTCTCTCTCTCTCTCTCTCTACGCTTCTCTTTTGTCTCTGCACGTTTCGCGATTTTTAAACGCGCGCTCGATGAAAAATTCCTCTTTACGAAGAGAGTGCCCCCGCAGGCGTAAATTAAAAGGCTGTACCACGGTCGTTCCCCATTGTTTTTCTTCCGACGGGTTTAACTCCCGATACTTTTGTTCAATGATCGCCCTCAGCGATACAGAACTCCTCGTTTCGCCAATGGAACCGTAGAACCTGCAGCCAAGTGAAAAAAAATCCTTGCAATTATTCATTTTCATTGTGCGAAATCGCGAATAATTTCATTTTCGTTACATACGGTTAATAATTCTTTTTATCGCGCTCGTACGATCTATAGATCCGACGATCTTAAAGGCAGGTCACGTAATTATTAATAATTTCATTCTCATTAGTAATTCATTGTTCGCTGTCCAATTCTCTTTGTTCACTTCTGGCCGGTGAATTCGGGCCGTGAATACGTAAATGAAAGTCGGAAGGTTTATCGTCGGTCGGAAGGACCGATACGGCCCTGAAACGTAAGCGTAACGCGCGGGGTGGCCAGACAGAAAAATCCCGAGAGGCTCTCTCGAGCGTCGAGTGGCACGAATAAGGGCCACATAAAGACGGGTCGTAAAACTATGATTTACGGCTTGTCATTGATGCGTTCGCCGTCCGTCCGTCCGTTCGTACGATCCTTCTCCTCCAGTTCATCATCGTCTCTCCCTCTTATTATCTTTCTTGCGCGCACCTCCACTCCTTTTGTTCCTCTCCGCAGCCGTCTACCCGGATCGCGCGAGGATACCAGCCCCCGTTCTTCGAGAGGCGATAATCGATTAGCCGTGTTGGAAAAAGCGGTAGCCTATCCCATCGGTATCGTACCCGATGATGCAACAATATTATAAAACACCGAGTTACCCTATGGGAAGAGAGAAAAAATCTGGTCACCGTAAAGCCTCGCCCTCTGGATCAGAGTTACGTAGCTTCTGTGATCTGCTACATAGGAGCATCTCGGAATTTGTTTAAGGGAGTTTACCTGTGGCTGCACTATTCAATACACGAATAGTTGCATATTTCATTAGCGTAGTATTTGATTTTGATATAAAATATTTTGAAGATTTCAATAGATCTCTTATGCAATTATTACATTTCCCCATCTCACGCCAAATCTAAATTTAATAAATTTCGATTTATTTACGCGCGTTTTAATTTCAAACATTTTGTTATATGTAGAACGAATATGTTCGAATGAGTGCGACATTGACAGATTTTATCAGAAATTACTTCGCAAGAGCACAATTTTTTTGTTAACTTTTATTGTGAGTGTCAAAAGTCATGAATGATTATTTTAAAATTACGTATGTATTCTTCAAATATTTGTTTAATCCCACACAAAATTTCAAGTAAATTGTATAGTTAATTGTTTAGATATTCGTCAATATAGTCGATGAAAATTCATTTTCCCATAAGACTCTGTGTAAAATTCGTAAATTTTTAAAACGTTATATCTCGGTTATAAAGGAATGAAGAGCCTTGACATTTTTACACAAATCCTTTTACATGCAGATGAAAGCCCCTGTAAAATTTTAACTAAACCTTATTGTTAATTCAATTATCAAGTAAACTCCCTTAAGGAGGTTCATCTGGTACATAGCAGGTCAAATGCAAGTTATAGAAAAGGGAGCTTGCTTGACTACATATTAATAACGGAGGTTCATCTGGTACATAGCAGGTCAAATGCAAGTTATAGAAAAGGGAGCTTACTTGACTACATATTAATAACGGAGGTTATCTACTGTTGAAAGATGCACATTTCGTTTGTTGTGTTTAGATATTTTTTTATTCATAGTCACCCAATCTACCTAAATTTGCAATTAAAATATTCGTTAAATGTTTCTCTTTAATGTGACATAAGTTTCATTCAAAACTGTGTCAATACCTAATAAATTAGCGATAGAAATCTGGGAATCACTCTTTTCCATATGAGTACATATAAAATTGTGAAAAATATTTATATTAATATCTCATCATTAAGGAATTCAAATATTGACTTACAAATATTTTTGAGGTATCCTGGAACACTGTTATAGACTATCAAATTGTTTTTTGGAGATCTATCTGTTAACCCCTTGGGTACATTTGACGTCTGGGACGTCATTTTAGTTTTATTTTGTTGTTATTAATTTATTTTTGTTTTGCAATTCTAATTACTTGAAGACATCTTAATACTACATATGTCACCAATACTTTAGAAATAAATAAATTCTTACGTAAAATGTACTGCTTTTACATACAACTCCAAGCAACCAAAACTTATATCCGTTCCACATGCAAATATTTTCTCAAATAAATCCGTACCCAAGGGGTTAATTCTTTAACTGGATGAACCTCCTTAACGATGACAGTGAAAGTCTGGGAAATCACTCTTTTCCATATGACTACATGTAAAATTGTAAAAAATACTTATATTAATATCTCATCAAGGTATCCAAATGACTTAACAATTTTTTTGAGGTATCCTGGTATACTGTTATAAACTATGAAATTGTTTTTTGGAGATCTGTCTGTTAATTCTTTAACTGGATAAACCTCCTTAACGATGACAGTGAAATTATCAATATGATTTGGGTTCGTTCTCTTACCTTTGGAATAAATATTAACGCTTAAACGCTGGTCGAGCGGTTTTTCCCGGCGCGGCGCGTCGGGGCGCGAAGAATGCGGTCTTGCCTCCGCTTGCACCTTTCGTACCCTGGCTTCTTTGGCTATTGTCCTCGCGGCGCGTAAGCCTCTCGCGCGTACACCGGTGCCGGTGCGGTCACCGGGTTATTTAAAGTTTTAACGCAGGCCACGGCAACACGGTTACTTTTAATGGCGTCTGCGGTTTCCCATCAAACTTCTCCTCGCCCCGAGAGAGTCTGACAGGCCTCGGGAGACCGAACAATCGCGGCCGACGCTTGATCGATCTTAAAAATCCGAGAAAGGCTCTTTACTCCTCGTCGGCCGTCGTAAGTTTCCCCGGGCCCCCTCGCGCATTGTGCGCGTCCCGCGGAATGCGCATCGCGCGGACGTTTAACTCCGAGGGGAGAAGTAATTTGGGAAGTCGCGTAGATATATTCGCGGCGCATTGGGTAGCTAAATAGCCGGCGCGCGCAGTTTACGAGGATATTGTTTCCCCATAGCTGTTTCCTACTTCTGCGACTAGACTCCCCCGTCGCGAAAACATAAAGCTCGGCTCGGCGGAAGACAATGCTTACGGTGGGAACAGCCGCGAAACTTCTGGCTCGCACTCTCATTAAGGAGACGCGCGGCCGTCCGAGCCAGAAACGCGCGCGACTGCATTCTAGNGATAATCTTCCGTTAACCGGTAACAGTCTCTGGAATTAATTAAATTGTGTTTCGAGGCGCGTTTCGCACGCAGTGCTCGCAGTCGTTCTNCACGGCAATCGGTATCCCGATTTTGTCGTGCGCGCGGCCCGAGATTGCAGTACGGGGAGTAAAGGAAATTAGCGTACCCCGCGATCGCGATACATACGCGAGCGTCCTCCTAAAGCGAAATAATTGCACGGGGAAATCGACAAATTGAATGGTCGATGCGTGTCGGACGAGCCGCGGGTTACTACCATGCCGAAGCCGCACGGCAATGAACGTTAATCTTGCTCGCGAGCTACGAAGACACGCAACCGCCGGTGATATAAAGCCGCGCGAGAGTTACTAGACGCGGACGTTTATGCCTAGGTACGTACGCGCGTTCGAAAGTTTCGAGTGAAAGTGGTCGGACGTTGCTCGTTAGCGCGTAAGTTATCGCTGACCGATGGTTAACCCGCGGGGTCGGAGGTCGGGATTGTAAAACCGCGCGTTATCGCGTCGACGTGGAAACGCGACGACGGCCTTTTCGCGTAATCGATTCCCGTAATTCGATTACGTCTAATTGGCGATCTCTTCGATTCCGAGACGCTGAGGATTAAATAATAATCGTCGATATGGGAGAACAGACCGAGCGGTCGATCTATTTTTGTTATCTTTATAAAAAATAAAGGAAACACTCTTTTGAGAAGTTTCTATCTCTCTCACAATCACATTTCGATAAAAAAAGTTCGCGACGGGGAATGCTAATAAAGAGATATTGAATTATTTTTGATACGATTAGTTCTGACGTATGTCGGATACTACATTGATCTGTATCACTGGAAATAGGAATCGATGACACTGCACCACAATTTCTACATGACAATCGTAGACAAATGTAAATGTAGATAAAACAAAGAACTTGCAGTCAATATAAATCTCAAAATTCTTTTGCGAAACAACATTTCAAATAGAACAAGTCTCTCTGTATTTAAAATAATAATCTATATTGCATTTCAGATGTGAGCCTGTGAAGGTGGAATCCTCAAGACGCGCGAGGTCCTCGCAATGGAGGCGGGACCGAAGCAACAACAACAACAGTCGCAGCAACCGCAACAGCAATCGCAGCAGCAGCAGCAGCAGCAGCAGCAGCAACAACAGCAGCAGCAGCAAAATTCGTCGAGCGGTGCACAGACACCGAGCCAGGCCACGAGTCCGCAAGGCGGGCTGGCTCAAGGCCAGGCTCAAGGCCATGCTCAGAGTCAACCGAACCAGGATGCGGCTGCGGCTGCGGCTGCGGCCACGGCTGCAGCAGTCGCGGCCGCGACCGCGGAGGCCGGACCGGTCGAGGAGGGAGTGCTCCTGGTCAGGGTGCACGTCCCGGAGCTGTACGTCAGCAAGTGTCTTCAATTCCCGAAGGATCAGCTCGTCTGGGACGTGAAGCAGCAATGCCTGGCATCGTTGCCCAAGGTGAGTCCGCCCGTTTTCTCTCGTCTCCGCGCTCTGTTTACGAATGACTGACTCGACCACGGCTCTCGCGAGAATCCATTAGCGAAGATCCTTGAAGATGGACTGGAAGAGTCGGGACGTCGATACGCGCGCGCGCGCCGAACGTATATGTATATGTAGAACGCGGCGGCCACCTCCCGCGATTCGTTCGCGTCAATTAACGTTCGCCGATCGGACGTCGGTCATCCCGGCGCCCGACCGAACGTTCGCCGGTTCTCGCAGAACGAAATACGTACTTGCAGTTTGTTTAAAAAAACGTGCGCTTCGTTTCGGTCATCTCTGTACGTAATTTCGGTCGTCCTTGCTCTCGGCCCGATGATCACCGGTTGCGAGCCGTCGGGTTCAACGGAATTCTCTGTCAAGGACTTCGAAAAGTATGCGCGCGCGTACACGCGCACCGGTGACGGTGTGCCGCGGCGTAGAACGGCCAGTTTGTATGCTGATTTCGCGAAATTGCAGAGAACAGACTCGCCGGGAACCTCGGACGGTCCCGGGGCTTCTTCCCGACTCTTCCCTTTTGTTTTTCATCGGTGCACAGCCGCTAGCCGTCGCGTCGCGCCGGGAATAAGCGCGTTCGACGCGCCGGGGCCCCGCGTAAAGTCACGAAGCATGCACGCAGGATTAAGAGATCTCTCGGGGTGGATCGCTACCGTGCGCGGCCAGCCAACCTCTCGAACGTCTCACTTTATTTATCAAGATATTCGTACCGGGCGGAGAGGATGCACGAGCCGCGATGCACGCGCGATCCCCGGCCAGGCTAAAATGTAAATCGCATGCGGCGTTTCGCGACGGCCACGTCTCCGGCCCCGAAGAAATTCGAGATCACGTTCAAACAGGACTCGGACACACACGTGTGTACATAACGAGGACAGACACGTACACCGTTTCCTTAGACGAAATAGCGACTAGAGCGTATATCTATGTGTATGGCTTCCTCTGCTTCTTCGTGTCCGACGTGATCCTCCTCTTTTTTTTTTACGATCTTTTTTCCTCGCGGACGACACGCCAGGAATTTTCACGCGCCTTTCCGTTTCGAACGCGACTTCTCTACTACTTCTCTCGCGTTCACTTTCGTTTTTCCTTTGCTGCGAACGTCCGCTGCATAATTTGCCGTAGATTTGAGATTCTTGTGTCTAAATAATCGTCGAAGTCCGCTTTTCTGTTCTCACCTTTCGTTCGCTTGACCGCTGCTCTAGACGAATCCCCGGTTGACTCTGTTTTCGGAACTAGTTCGATGATCGATGATCGAATGAAAAAACGTTATGCATATTTTTACACGAGGTGAATCATCGAACTCGTTCCGAAGGATTCTCGCGACAATGTTCGACACACCGTGCACAGAGTACCTTTCACCGATATCACTTATTGGCTCCACGTACATCTGGATAAGACTGTGTATATGTATAATAGCGTAATTAATTAGAACTTATGCACAGGCGACAGCGTCCACACCCGTCGATACATTTTTTACCTTTAAAACAATCGTGTTAATTACATTTATCTGACCTATGGTGTTGTTGTTGTTGTTGTTGTTTTTGCTTATTGCCTCACTTGCACGGGGCGTGCGAATACACTACTACTACCACCACCCGCCACCACCGAACCACCACCAACCACCAACCAACCACCACGAATTCACCTGTGTGCGTGTGCGCTACTACTATCGTCTCTACTACTACCATCTCCGTCGGGGGTGTTTCGGCCGACCTCTTCGTGTACGCACCCCGCGCGCCCGTTCACCTGCGTGAACGCCGCGCACACGCCCGCGTGTAAACTGAACGAAACATATGCGTACACCTGCGAAACCACCTACGAAAAATCTCTTCGTGTCTCTCCGCCTACGGCGTGCCTATGTGTGTTGCGTCGCGGATATACCACCGCTTCTCCAACCCCTTTCGAGCGCCTCGCAGGTGGCCACTTGGTACAGGGTACGTCTTCACTATTACTAATAGCATGCATTCAAACCCCTTGTCTATCTATGCAACCACTATTAAACTACCCCTTCTACAATAATAATAATAATAATAATAAAAATAACGAGAATGTTGTTTTCTCCGTTCGCGTTGCAAAATTAATATTTTTTTTATAAAATTTTGTATATATATGTATATGTATATACAGGGTGTAACTTCACCCTTTCGCTCTCTTTGCATATACGACCGTTGAGGGTACATACATATATGTATATACAGGGTGTAACTCCACCCTTTAATTCTCTTTGCATATACGACCGTTGAATCGGACGGTATATATTACGGTAGACCTTGTGTATATAACATACGGTAGAAATCGGAATCGAGCGATCGATTCGCAGGAGGAACGAGGACGAAGCTTATTTAAAACGGTTTTAATTAGCCGTCGGGGTTAGCGGGTAGCTTCCTCTCGAATCGATGATTCCGTTCTTAGACCGCGGGAGAGCCGAGCTAGAGTTATTTCGAGCTCGATTTGCATGCACTTATAGCAGCTCCTGCCTTTCTACCTAAAGCCAAACTACCATAGAGGATAAGTGCATGTATCGGTTAAGCATACACGGCTCACCGCTGTTGCTGACCCGTGGTTCACGTTCAAGGATGATGCGATACGTTCTCAAGGTCGCGTGAACCTCTGCACGGTGCCATTCCCTTTACTCGCGGGCCTTTTATCAGCCTTTTATCGAACCGGACCGCCTCTCGCCGATGCTTACGAGAATTCGGCTCGATTTGTTTCTCCGCTCGTCGGAGTCGCTCGGATCGACGGAAAAGATGATTGACGCGTTGAGAAACGGAGATCGGTTGGAATTTTCTTGATAAAATGGGAACGCTACCGTTCAACAATAGGCCATCAGGCAGTTTTATGGTCTGGGTAATATCTGGAGTGTGCCAGACGATTGCCAATTTTATTTAGTATCAGGGAAGCATTGTTCGAGTTGCATGACGAATCGGTTCCGATTACGGTTTATTCGTCTCGCGTAGTCGACGGTTTTTCGACCGGATCCGCTGACGGTTTTTAGCCGGAGCCGACGCGATGGAGCGTTATGGGATGCAGGCGTTACGCGGGATTACGCAACGCGCGCGAGAGTCTGGTTCCGCGAGGGAAAGCACCTCGCCGGGACTCGGGGCCCGGGGCCGCTTGTCTTTGCGGATTAAATATCAAAAGTCATCGAACTTGATAGAGAAACAAAGCTGATCGAACCTGATTCGAGGCATTCCGACCAAGAGTAGGCTAAGTCATATTTCTATCGAACGTGAGCTTGTAGAATTAATTGGAGCCAATACAGGAAAACTATTGGTACAAATACGTATGTCTTTCTATTCAGATAATTGGAATTTTTATAATAAAACGATAAGTCGTGGAACTAGTGTTTCAAACACAAACATAAAATGAGCAATAAATGCTCTATGTATTTTAATTCCTCGTTGAATTCCGACGACGCACTTTTTGCGTTCTCAAATAGCAGCAGATTAATCTACGTATCGCGTTTTAAGCGCTCGTTGTGCGCGCTATCAAGGCCACCAGTTCGCCGGAATTGGATTCGGCGGAAACAGGTCACAGGCACGGCATTCCCGCGATCCACGTGCTGATAAGAAACGGCCTCGCGATAATCTCCGCGCGATGGCTTCGTTGAAAAGCGTTTCGCGTGGCCCGATGACAGATGCCATCGGAAAACCAGTCACCCGGACCGAAAACACGGGAGCAAAACAGAAATAGATGCTACACGAAGATGACACGGTCCGTAGTAAATGCTACCCCGATATCGTCCGTAGACGAGCGTGTACGAACGATTCATGGGGATGAATAAAAAAAAATGTAATTCCNCTATCTATGCAACCACTATTAAACTACCCCTTCTACAATAATAATAATAAAAATAACANAATGTAATTCCGTTTCGCAAAATCCCATTCCCCGATCCCGGCCCGGTTAAATCCTAATTAACGCCTCGCCACGCTCGCCGTATAATCAGTTTTTTTCATCAGCGCGCGAATAATGCCACGGGAAATTCCGGGGAATTGTTTTCCTCTCGCATTACTCTTCTCTCAACCATGAACGAATGCTAATTGACATCGGAAAAAGCTCGTTCGTTTAAAATCGCGAAATCCTGATATCTCGGTGTTTCAACGATTATGAGCCGCGGATTTTCGTTGTTATCGCAATTTTTTTAGATTAACTAATTAAAGATTAAGTACTGAACTTAATTATATCGATCGATTATGCTCTGTTGGCAAATTGTCGATGTAGAATACGTGTCGCGTTTGTGGGTAAAAATAGGATGCTTGCCAGATAACATTTTCTAAGCGCGCTTTGTACAACGTATTACGACGTATGTATCGCAGGTATCTCGCGGCGCGGATAAATCCGTATAAATCGGTTCTCCGGGGCCACGGATAGATCCTTCGTGGGCGTTAGATCATTGTGATTCGCGATCCTGGATCCTGGATCATCCTTCACTTCCGATAGGATCGTACGGTTCTCTTCAGGATTCCCTCCGAGCTTTTCCCCCCCAGTTCCTCTTCAATTCTCAGCTAAAAGGAAACTGCGGAAAGGAACGTATGATAGTTACACTGTTAAAAATGTTTCATTAAATATTCGTTGCGGAACATTAATTTTCATGAATGCTACATTGAATTTTTTTCAAAATTCAATAAATTTTTTCAAAGTTCATTAAATTTTCTTAACAATTCATTAAATTTATGGTAAACTTGCATTAATATGTGTTTAATGTATGAGAAACATAAATTTAATGTATCATGAAAAGTGCATTAAATTTAATTAATCATGAAAAGTGCATCAATGATGTTTTTAACAGTGTAAGAAGAATTTAGCATTGCCAGCGTCACTTTAAATATTTTTATACGGATTTCATGCATTTATAAAACAATGCAATGTACAGAAAATATAAGCACTCCACGTAACATGTAAAAATATACAGAATATAAAAAGCAGACTGCATATTGCAATATTTAAATCATAAAATAAATGGAACATATTTTTTAAGTTACTATATAAAAAACGGAACTGTTAATGCATCATCCATCGAATAATTTATATCTTTTAATATCGAAATATCACTGCTATGACGTATATAGAATCAGACGTACATATCAGGAGTTTAATACTACTGAATCTGCACTGTTCAGTGGAGCAACATTTATGAGCCCCGAGTATAAATGGCGAGTCGTGGCAGAGGCGATGGTGGCGAAACAATTCCTCGGCGAAACGATCGAGCGATCGGGGGAAATAAAGAATCGCGGTCGACGCTGCGGGAGGGCTGCGGTACGCCGAAGAATCTCTCGATCTACCGATCCGGGAAAAATCGTATCGCCCCGCGATATCTTTTCTCCTCGTACCCGGGTGCAACGAGCTCGAGCTCAGATGCGAATCGGACGTTCCATATAGTATGTATCGTACGTTTTCCTGCGACGGTTTCTTCTACTTATAAGAGAACGAACAGAACGGAGATCGTGACTGATCGCGATCCCTCGATCGTGATAACTTAGAAAAAAAATGGTCGGAACTGAGGGAGCATTTTTAATAAATGAAAGTAAACAATGTCGAGGAGTGCTTATACTGATTAACCCTTTGCTCTCTAAATTATTTTTCAAATTCGTTAACAGCAACTTCTTATTATTCACGTGTTTTATTTGGAATTTATTTCAAAGGACAGTTCCTTGACTGTTATTTATTTGAAACAATTTTGTGTGATAATTATATTAAATATAGCATATACTTACAAACATGTTTTGCGTCATACACTCGACGCAATATCGAATTACATATGTGTATGTAATCTGACGTATACCGGTCGGTAGACCAGAAATTAAAAAATATCGAGTCAAACTCGACATAGGATTTCCTGCAATGAAGACTGATGTCGAGTCACACTCGAGAAAGGAGTCCAAAGGGTTAATATTCAAACTCATTTCTTCAATATTAAATTAAATTCTTTATTGCACAGACATAAGTATGACAATGGATATAAATCTATTCAATATTCAAACTCATTTCTTCAATATTAAATTAAATTCTTTATTGCACGGACATAAATACGACAATGAATATAAATTTATTAAACAATCGACAACCGTAAAAAAAAATGAACAAAAGAAATTCAAGAAAATATACATAAACTTAAATAAAGAAAAAGAATTGAAGATACAACTCCGAGGTGTCACTGCGGGGACACAATATTGAACCAAGCATCTCAATATTTTTTGGGAAGTCTGAATATTCTTAGAAGAGTTAGTTTAGGCTCATCAGGCACAATGATTCAGGACAAAAGTAAAAAGAATAAAGGCAGTGGCGAATAGAATAAAGCGGTCCATAAAGCGGTTCTCGATTTGCAGCATTGAATGCGACGAGAGTGGTTTATCGAAGCGATTCCGCGAAGCACTACGCACGTGCGTGTGCGCGCGGGGAAAACGATGACACGCGAGAACGAGAGGGAGAGACGCGTCGCGCGTAGAGAGAGCAGGAGGAGAGAGAGGACAAACGAGTGACTCCACCACTGTCAGGATCAACAAATCCTCCCGACGTGGCGTAAATGCGGAACAAATGCACGCGAGTTGTTGATCGCGTACGATTCGAGACCGCGGGGCTATTTATACCGGGTCGATACGACGTACTCGTTGACTCGGAGAAAGAGTAGATCGAATGGAGATCGATGGGCCATAGCCGCCGCCGTTTCAAAAGTGGAAGTCGACTCCCTTCTCTGTCGGCAGACAGCGTTCGGCTCTACGTCGGTGAGCGCTAATCTGAGAAACGAACTCCGCTCGCTTTTAGAGAACCGGGAAAGGAATTCCGGGCATGGAAGCACGCGAATCCCGCCAGGAAATTACCTGAAATATTCACCCGTTCCCATTGTTACCCTAGATACGTATATACGCCGTTCCCCCGAGGGGCCGTCCTGTTTTCGTGCCGCGTTCGCGTTGCCGCTGCTGCGTGTGCGCCTCGGAACGCGCTACCTGTTTCCCCTCGTTCAAAGGGAATCGCGTGGAAGCTGGCCGAATATTAATCAAACGCCTTAACGGCGTAATTGCGTCTCGTCCATTCTCTTCGAGCTCGATTCAATCGCAGAGATAGAAAGTACGAAACCGTCCTCCGCCGCGTCGTTTTCCCATTTCCTTTTATCTGCTTTCATCAGCTCGGGCCTTTTAAATGGACTGAAAAACGTCCGCGATGTTCCACGCTCTATAAATTTCGTCCGGCTCTTAATAAAAGAGCGAGAGAAGGTCGAAGCGCGACTGAATATTATCACTTTA
Organism: Ceratina japonica; assembly: GCA_019453355.1. Lineage (NCBI taxonomy): Eukaryota > Metazoa > Arthropoda > Insecta > Hymenoptera > Apidae > Ceratina > Ceratina japonica. The sequence goes on along the minus strand of SMSR01009314.1, from coordinate 84,623 downwards.
ATTAAAGCACAGCAGGACGTGCGCCACGGTATGTAAGGATGTTTTCACGAGGAAAGACTATTTTCGTTCCGTGAAAGCCGGGGGNTCGTCGGCTCGTAAACGCGGGTTCCGAGATTCCCTTTCGCAGTTTAACCCGGCGGAGCAACATCGCCGACCGTTTCATTTCNGGGGGCGGGAGAGATCTGGCTCGTTTCTCCTTTTATAAACGGTTTCGGAGTTTTTCCAGGTTCGGGCCGTGCGCGCACGTAACTTCGTCGAGTTTACTCGTCGAGACGCGAGCGCGCGGATCCCGGCGCGCCGCGCCGGTAGCCGGCAACGGCACCGGTAACTGCAGCAGCCTTTTACCCGGGGCTCTCCAACTGCAATCTCGTATTCATGAATTCCTTGTACGTAGCCCCTCTGCCCTTCCTCCTCTCCACCACCGCCTTCTTTTCTCCGACCGCGCTCCTCCGCCACCTTCGCCTCCGCCCTTCGCTCCTCGTCCCTCGTCCTCCCCCGTATTTCCTTCTCCTCGTGTCTGTGCGCGTTGCCCTTCCGCCGCTCTCGCTCTCTTTGTCTCTCTCTCTCTCTCTTTCTCTCCGACAATTCTACGTGTATGCGTCGAGCCGAGGGACCAAGGAAATCGCTCGACGCCGAGATCTCTTAACGAAAAACCGACGGGATTTCCAACGGAGATCGTGAAAGCGAAAGGGAATTCGTCGAAACTTTATTTTTATCATTATCTATTAAATTTTTGTATATTGCAATATTAATTGCATCGTCGCACCTGTATATATCATTCAGCAGTGCGAGAAGTTTGATCATGTCGTTTCTGAATACGATTTGCTGAAGGTATAATTAATTCTGGGAATGNCGTAACTTCGTCGAGTTTACTCGTCGAGACGCGAGCGCGCGGATCCCGGCGCGCCGCGCCGGTAGCCGGCAACGGCACCGGTAACTGCAGCAGCCTTTTACCCGGGGCTCTCCAACTGCAATCTCGTATTCATGAATTCCTTGTACGTAGCCCCTCTGCCCTTCCTCCTCTCCACCACCGCCTTCTTTTCTCCGACCGCGCTCCTCCGCCACCTTCGCCTCCGCCCTTCGCTCCTCGTCCCTCGTCCTCTCCCGTATTTCCTTCTCCTCGTGTCTGTGCGCGTTGCCCTTCCGCCTCTCTCGCTCTCTTTGTCTCTCTCTCTCTCTTTTTCTCTCCGACAATTCTACGTGTATGCGTCGAGCCGAGGGACCGAGGAAATCGTTCGACGCCGAGATCTCTTAACGAAAAACCGACGGGATTTCCAACGGAGATCGTGAAAGCGAAAGGGAATTCGTTAAAACTTTATTTTTATTATTATTATTTATCAAGTTTTGGTATATTATATTGTTGATTGCATCGTCGCACCTGTATATATCATTCAGCAGTGCGAGAAGTTTGATCATGCCGTTTCTGGATACGATTCGCTGAAGGTATAATTAATTGTGGAAATTTGTTTGGGAACAGAAAGTATTAAAATGAGAGATTTCAAGTGAGAGCCACTGGCCGGTGTCCGACGTTTATCTCGTACGCGATGGTCACCGTAAAAGTCTACGCCGTCCAGGATTCGCGACCATAACAATAATTCCGCTGTTTAACCCTATCGAGTCCCCGACGCGTTCCTTTCGCTTCTGCGAGTCTCGTCCTCCTCTTCCCACCTTCTTCCTCCGAGTTCCACGGTCTTCGCGCCACTCCGTCCCCTTATTTATCGGATTTGTAACGTTCCCAGGGAAACGCGGGGAACCTTCAGCTTTTTTGGCTCGGCGGTCAGAAAATCCTGTAATAGTCGCGTAATCGTCTGATAATTTGAGAGAGAACAGTGTCTTTTGCTGTCTACTTGTACTACTAGGGATCCTAAAATAAGGGATTATTTGCCGAGATCTGATTGGTTAACCATCATCGTGGGATACTTCCGGTTTAAACTAAACAATTTAAGCAGTTGAAGGTGCATTTTATGTTATTAAGTTCATGATTAATGAATGTGAACGTATCAGCGCGTCAGCGAGTTGTCATTTGGCGTCTCTTTTGTCAACGTCAGCGAGTTAATGATATACACTGAGTAAGACGAAGCCACAAAATTTTAGCAATATTTATTGTAATTGTATTTAAGTAAAAATGACTATATTTGAATAGTAATCTTGAAACATGTTTGGATTTAATTAATGATTGCTAAACTTTATGGAAAAATTCGTCTGTATGCTTAGTATAATTTTTACTTATTGAATTCAAAGGAAATTAGCGAATTATAGAATAAAATCTTTAATCTATACAGGGTGGTCCGGAATTCGTAGTACAACAGGGCAGGGGATGATTCTACGTTAAAAAATAAGAAAATATTTTGGTATAACATTTTTTCATTCGACACTCCGATTTCGAGAAAATCGATTTTGAACTTTGAGAAATCTTAGTACGATTTAGTACAATTTGCTCGTGTATTTCCCTGCTGATTGTTTTGTTAATACATTACAAAGTGTTTTTGTTGATTACTTATTTTTTATTCATTGTTATACTTTATATTTTTTACATTTAGTATCAAAACGCTACAATACAAAACGCTTATTTTTTGTACTAAATCGTACTAAGATTTCTCACAGTTCAAAATCGATCTTCTCGAAATCAGAGTGCCGAATGAAAAAATATTATACCAAAATATTTTCTTGTTTTTTAACGTAGAATCATCCCCTGCCCGGTTGTACTACGAATTCCGGACCACCCTGTATATGAAATAATATAAATCGCGTGTAGTAATATAAAATAAAGTAATCTAAGGAAAATGTAGAAACTGATTATTAGAAATCACTAACCAGGGATAGTAAAAATTAGTTACTGTAGATAGTAATTATTATTACTGTGTAGAAATTACTATATAGATTTGTAATAAATTCAGAAGGAACGTATTTATTACTCAAAGAAAGTATTTTTTTCGTACTATATTTCAATTTTTGATAATTGTCAGACCACCGTTTTCTCAGTGCGTTCTCAGTCCTGAGAGTCTAGGACCGGGTACAGTCCACTTTTTGATCGTTCTATGCATCCTCCTCTTATTTAATCAATTCCCAATGCGATATTATGATTCCCACCACCTTTTGAATCGGTACTGGACTCTCGGGACGGCGAGAATAGTATTAGACGCGGCGTAATTAAACCTTTTGACGCGTGTACAGGCGGGTGCACATCACGAAAGAGACGCTGGACTGCCTGGGCGGGTTCTACGAGGTGGAGGAGGGCCACGGGGGCGAGAGGAACGCGTACCTGAAGGAGCACAATATCAAAACGTACCTGATCGTCCCTGGGGACGCTTTCAAGGGCAACCTGCCTTCCTCCGGCCTGAGGAAAGGCCTCCCGGCCAATGGGAACATATCCAAAGAGATGAGAGTCATGGGCCATGGCTCCCAGCATGGGAAACAGGCCAAGTAAATCATCAATTGAATTGATAATCATTTCCTACTAATGACTTCCTTTTCCCACGTTTATGCGAAAAATTCTAATGGATTTGATTTGAAAATTTCCTGGTCTCAGGTTTCAATTGTTANTAGAATATTCAAATTAGCATCAATTTTTACATAGAAAATAATATATATATTAATTCGTTAGCTGATTTTGAACGATTCCGGTATCTAAGAAACTTCCGGTGATATGAGAGTAATTGCGACGCATTATCCGATCCCTTTTTAGGATCCCTATAGCTACTGCCATTCCTCGTCGCGGGCCGGAATAATTTTGACAAAGATAAATGAATTATATGAATTATATCAGCACTTTGCGTTAAAGACTTTTATTACAGTCAGAAGTCCAGTTATTATTCTCGAGCTCATTCGAAATTACATTCTTATCTCGACAGATGCGATTCCAATCGAATGGTCAACGAGCCGGCTAACACTGTGCGGCTCGTATAGAATTAATTACCACCCTTTGATCTCGGTCTCCGAGTTTTCGACCGCTTCGGTCCCGCTGGTTCCGCTTTGGAATCGAGCGAAGAACTACTCGTCCGGTTTTTCACCCCTCGAACGTCGGCGAAACCAGGTGGATGGTCCTCGTGACACATAATCGATACTATTAATTAGGAAAGTCTATTAAAGTCGGTCCGCCGAATGGGAAATAAATGGAGAGGGAACGGGGTCACGGTGTTCGATGACGTCGGTTGATTAAAGCGACGAGGAAATGAGACCAGTTTTCCCGAGGCCTCGTCCCCCCGTCGTCGTCGTCGTCGATGCACGCGCAAGGAAAAGCGTCGCGGAATTGCGAACGTTCGAGGAGAAGCAGACGACCGAAAGTCAGGGAACCGACGAGTGGCGACGGAGGAGAATGCGTCGCGGTGGAACGGGGGGCGATTTTCGCGCGGGTAGCCACCCGGAAAAAGGCTCGAGTGGCACTTTTTCTAAAAGCCCACTCGTCGATTTAGTGACACGTGCCATCTCGAGAGGCGTTCGCCGTGCACCATTTTCCGCGCGCATCTTCGACCCATTTCCGCGAGACACGCCGCCGGGCGTGCGTGCGCCTGCGATATATATTCTCTCGCGAGAGAAATTGTCAATCTACCGTGGAATCGTCGGGTTCGAAGAGAAAAATCCAATTCGACGGCGCCCCGTCGCAGCCTGCGAGAATGAACGCGATCCTCCGCCCGCGGAACGACGGTGAATTCGGTGACAAAATATTTCGAATCGACTGGCAATATCCGGCCGGTTCATCGGTGTAATTTCCACTTCGATTAACGGAGGATGCCTCGATTTTCGGGTAGGAACGAGGGCTGCTACCAGTTTGCCAGTAGACGACGCGACGTAGTTAAACCTGGGGCTTGATTAAAATTGACGATCGGTAAGGAGAAAGAGGGAGAGGAAGGCACGCTTCATTTCCCGTTCCGCGATTCGGGACTCCGAAATTTCCTCCTATAACGCTCTCCGACTCGGTCGCATTCGTGTTTGCATCGATTTTGGAAATTCCTAGTTTGCTCGTTCGCTCGACTTTACAATTTCACTAGAACACAAAGAATTCAGATCCTTTATGTACAAAACGCATTAAATTTATCGTGTAAAACTTCGATCAATTTGAAAGGTGGATTTTAACCACGAATCTCCGCGGGAGGAACTGCGGCGTCTTGATTGTGTTTAAGAAGATTTAGGTGGCTTTGTTTGAACGTAAAGTGGATAAGCGAAGGCTTGGAAATTGCCCGGCAATTGACGGAGCAATTCGAAGAATCTGTAACGCATTAAGAAGGTTTCGAGCCGGATGGCTTCCGCACGGAGGGCAAATCGGCGCTCCGCTGGATCGTTCGAACGTTCGCCACGGCGCGTGATACAGCTCTCGCGATCGTTCCCGGAATTGATTGCCAATTACCGGGAGAGGGCGAGCGGAGGGGGAGGCGCGGCTCCGATCCAGAAAATTGAGTTACCCCGACCTGGGCGCGACGTAATGCCGAAACTCGATTCGCGGGAAGGAGTCGACGGCCGCGAAAGTTCGATATTACCTCGATCAGACTTTAAATTACCGCGAGGCGAACGAGTGGGCCCTCTCGATCAGGAGGGGTCTCCTTCCTGTCCGCCGTGGAAGCCGGACAAACGAAGAACGCGTGCTCCACTCCTGCGTCGTCGTCGCGTTGCCCGAAGGAAAGGAAGCCTCGCGTTAAGCGATAATGGAGTAACGCGACGAATCGTGCCAATTAGCCGGGAGGATAATTAACGGAAATTACTCACCGTAGCGCCGATAATACGTCTAGGACGTTATATTCGCCGAGGGACTGAAAACGGGCTGTCGAGAGTTCGCCTCGTTATTCCTCGTCCTTTCTTCGAATCGCTACGCGAGATCGTTCGAAAGATTCTTTTTTTTTTTTAGTGTTAAAAACCATCAGATACGGTATCGAAGGATCGGCCGGGTAATTTCTAAACTGGGCCCATTGTTAGCTCGATTTACCCATCGGGGACATTGAAATTAACGCGAGGTATTAAAGCTCGGGCGTCTGCAGGGTGGTCTACGATAGATGAGAACGTGCTTAGATGCCAGCTAGCGAACGCCGGTGTAAAAGTGTTTGACTTATTGCCCGATAGAAGTACAGGTAATCTTCGCTTAACACTGTGAGAACACGATTTTTATACAACGCGCTGTGAAAATTGTGCTCGGCTCTCACAGAGCAAAGGTACTTGACTTTTTCCAAAATGAAACTTTTATATCGTCGTGAATTCTTTATTTATTATTTGTTAACAAACGTGGTCGAGCCACGAATGCGAAACGATCATGGATCACTGGAGAAGTAAAAAAAATGCGTTTAGGAATCGTGGATGAGGGGGCAAGAAGGGGGGAATCGCGATACGACATCTCAATCCAGCGTTACTTTGCACCTTCGATCTCTGGTTGTTGGCAGTTTTTGCGCGATTAAGGAAATCAGTCCTCCTTCGGTTTTTTCCTCGATCGACCGATTCGCCGGAAGAGGACTAAGGTAATCGCGGGTAAACGGACCGGGCAGTCCTCGGAGCTCTAGGAAACCGGATGAAAAAGGCGGAACCAGTTCTAATAACCTGTCTCGGGAGCAGACAAAAACGGGGCACGGACAAGCTTAAAGAATCGACGGGGACTCTGAACGAACCTCGATCATCGATCTTCTTGGAATAGAATCGATTTTATCCCCTCTCTTACACCGCGAGCTTCATTATTCACGATTCTTCGTAATATCATACGAATTCAAATATTCTCTGATCAAGAACTCAGGAGATATAAAAAGCTCTTCTACACTGAGAAAACGGTGGTCTGACGATTAGCAAAAATTGAAATATAGTACCAAAAAAATACTTTCTTTGAGTAATAAATACTTCCTTTTGTGTTTATTACAAATCTATGTAGTAATTTCTACACAGTAATAATAATTACTCTCCACAGTTACTCATTTTTACTATCCCTGCTTAGTGATTTCTAATATTCAGTTTCTATNTAGACAGTAATAATAATTTCTAGCCACAGTTACTAATTTTTATTATCCCTGGTTAGTAATATCTAATATTCAGTTTCTACATTTTCCTTATATTACTTTATTTTATATTATTACACACGATTTATATTATTTCATATATGTATAGATTAACGATTTTATTATATAATTCGGTAATTTCCTTTGAGTTCAATAATTAAAAATTATACTAAGCATGCAGACGAATTTTTCCTTAAAGTTCAGCAATCATTAATTGAATCCAAACATGTTTCAAGATTAATATTCAAATACAATCATTTTTACTTAAATATACAATAAATATTGCTAAAATTTGTGGCTTCGTTTTTCTCAGTGTATCTCAGTCCCAAAATTCTGTTGAATTACATCATAATCCAACCACAATATATTAGCTATACAACGTTCATTCTTCCAAGATTTTGTCAAGGTGTAATAAACGTGTTTCTTTTCAACTTTCATTCTAAATCTATTATAATAATAATGAATACAAAGCTGAGAATCGCGAGGCACGAGCAAACATTAATTGAATCCAAACATGTTTCAAGATTACTATTCAAATATAGTAATTTCGACTTAAATATACAATAAATATTGCTAGAATTTGTGGCTTCGTTTTTCTCAGTGTATCTCAGTCCCAAAATCCTGTTGAATTACACCTTAATCCAACCACAGTATATTAGCTGTACAACGTTTATTCTCCCAAGATTTTGTCAAGACATAATAAACGCGCGTTTTTCTTTTCATCTTTCATTCTAAATCTATTATAATAATAATGAATACAAGGCTGAGAATCGCGAGGCACGACCCGGGCTAGAACGGGGTGTTCCGGGGCGAAAGTTGAAACGGCGAGAATGGCCGGTGCCCACGGAAACCCATAATTCCTGTAATAAGGTCATTATCGTGTGTGACCCGGGACCAAGACCCACGGACGCACACCGCCTGCATAAATACAGATTTCCATTTATATCTCGCTCGCGCGAGTACACGTGCACTCGTCCGCACGCGTGTGTACAATAGCCTGCATGTATACGCGTATATTATACGGACTCGCGGCTTCGTGCCCTGGACAGTGGCGTAACTCCGAATCCGGGTCACGATCAAGACGGTAATCAGGATTGGAAATCCTTCAGGTTACAAAAAATTAAAAATTCAATTTAGAATATGCGGATCTAATAGTTCGTAGACTCGATGCAGATTTATTAGAGAATTTAAAAGGGACTGTACTTGCTGGATAATTTTCTCTTATCAAAAATTTTTAGAAAAATGTGTAAAACGGAAACGAGGATGAATACGCAAATTCGTGAAGAGGATTTGGATTAAGTTCGAGGTATTTCCTCTCCCGTTGTTTAAGCGAGGTTCACCGGTTGGTTACGCCATTGAGATCGGTGAACAGGACGGTGTATATAAACGTCTAGATGCACACACGGCGGTGGTTACACGCGAGAGGGAGAGAGGTACCTGGCATACCATCGACTGTCCATAGCCACCTAAGCAGATTCTGTGTCCCCAAGGTACGAGGATTCGTAGCGTTCAATTTGCATTCTAAAGTCCTGGGCGATACGCAAGGAGGAAGAAGAAGAAGAAGAGGAGGGAAGGGAAGAGAGCCGAGATGGCTCGCGGCGCTCTGGCCATCTCCCCGCCGCCAGCCACTCTACTAGCTTCCATTTGTCCCTTTATTATTTATACTAATTCTCCCGTCGAACCTTAGGAGACCGACGGGCCCCCGAAGCTGTAAACAAAACTGATTTAATTAACCGGGCACCGGGGGAATTAATCCGCGGACGAGGAGTCGTCGTCGTCGGGCAGAAATAGTGGGCCGCGCGCTCGACGGCATTTAATTTTATTACGAAACTGGCGGTAATAAAATTGAAAAGACGAGAAGAGTTTGCCCGGGGAAAAATTGTCGAAATGAAACGGTCGGCGATGTTGGGTTAAACTGCGAAAGGGAATCTCGGAACCCGCGTTTACGAGCCGACGACGGTTAAGTATCGCGGACAGAAGGGTGGAAAGGAAATCGGTTGTTAGGTCCCCGGCGCGAGGGAAGGAGACCATTTAGCATTTGTTTGCTCAGAAAGATCGGCGCAAGCCTGATCAGGACCGGTCCCATTCAGGATCGAAAACATAGAGTAGAAAGGCGNCGGGGTGTTCCGGGGCGAAAGTTGAAACGGCGAGAATGGCCGGTGCCCACGGAAACCCATAATTCCTGTAATAAGGTCATTATCGTGTGTGACCCGGGACCAAGACCCACGGACGCACACCGCCTGCATAAATACAGATTTCCATTTATATCTCGCTCGCGCGAGTACACGTGCACTCGTCCGCACGCGTGTGTACAATAGCCTGCATGTATACGCGTATATTATACGGACTCGCGGCTTCGTGCCCTGGACAGTGGCGTAACTCCGAATCCGGGTCACGATCAAGACGGCAATCAGGATTGGAAATCCTTCAGGTTACAAAAAATTAAAAATTCAATTTAGAATATGCGGATCTAATAGTTCGCAGACTCGATGCTGATTTATTAGAGAATTTAAAAGGGACTGTACTTGCTGGATAATTTTCTCTTATCAAAAATTTTTAGAAAAATGTGTAAAACGGAAACGAGGATGAATACGCAAATTCGTGAAGAGGACTTGGATTAAGTTCGAGGTATTTCCTCTCCCGTTGTTTAAGCGAGGTTCACCGGTTGGTTACGCCATTGAGATCGGTGAACAGGACGGTGTATATAAACGTCTAGATGCACACACGGCGGTGGTTACACGCGAGAGGGAGAGAGGTACCTGGCATACCATCGACTGTCCATAGCCACCTAAGCAGATTCTGTGTCCCCAAGGTACGAGGATTCGTAGCGTTCAATTTGCATTCTAAAGTCCTGGGCGATACGCAAGGAGGAAGAAGAAGAAGAAGAGGAGGGAAGGGAAGAGAGCCGAGATGGCTCGCGGCGCTCTGGCCATCTCCCCGCCGCCAGCCACTCTACTAGCTTCCATTTGTCCCTTTATTATTTATACTAATTCTCCCGTCGAACCTTAGGAGACCGACGGGCCCCCGAAGCTGTAAACAAAACTGATTTAATTAACCGGGCACCGGGGGAATTAATCCGCGGACGAGGAGTCGTCGTCGTCGGGCAGAAATAGTGGGCCGCGCGCTCGACGGCATTTAATTTTATTACGAAACTGGCGGTAATAAAATTGAAAAGACGAGAAGAGTTTGCCCGGGGAAAAATTGTCGAAATGAAACGGTCGGCGATGTTGGGTTAAACTGCGAAAGGGAATCTCGGAACCCGCGTTTACGAGCCGACGACGGTTAAGTATCGCGGACAGAAGGGTGGAAAGGAAATCGGTTGTTAGGTCCCCGGCGCGAGGGAAGGAGACCATTTAGCATTTGTTTGCTCAGAAAGATCGGCGCAAGCCTGATCAGGACCGGTCCCATTCAGGATCGAAAACATAGAGTAGAAAGGCGCTCCGCGCTGTCTTTCCTCTATGTCCGTTCCCTTTTTACCGGTTTTCTGCGAGTCGTTCTCTCGCGATTATCCATCCGCAGAATGAGTTACATCGATCGGTTCGTCATTTTCTGGGCAATTTGTAACCAGTTCTCGGGACGCGGCCGTCGCGGCGTTCTTCCTCTCGGCCGGGTAAGAAGCGGACGCGGGAACGAGTCCGGGAGGAAACAACGGAGACTCGCGCGGCTCGAAACCGATCCGTGTCCAATCGAAATTCGTGAATTTTCAATTACGACCGGGTAATTCTGGTACGAGGCGTTCTGAAAAATCGACGGTAACGATCGGATGCCTCGCCGTCTGCCAGTTTTGAATAAAACATTTCCACGCCGCGGCGTGCAACGTGCCCGCGGTGACGCAATCGATGTCGCAATCGTGATTGCATTCTACGCGAGGACACGGTGCACGATCGTTTCCGAACTCGCTTTCATTGCCAGTGCACGCGTTTCTTCAGGGAAAAAAAAAACTGTTAAGTACAGTGTCGTGATATTTCATTCGTAATCCCTCGTAATTGACAACCGATCACTTCATAAACTGCGATATTTCTATTATTCATTACTTCACTAGTTTCATTTTTCTCTTTTATACATGTCGACGTTCATAGACGCACGGTTAAACATGTCATTGAATTTAATGCACTTTTCATGAAAAATAGTACATTAAATTTAAGTTTTTCGTATATTAAACACATATTAATGCAAATGTACCATAATATTAATTTTTTAATTTTTTAAAATTTAATTTGTTTATTAAACGGACATGAGTTCATTATGATACTTAGTATACAAAATTTTTAGAAAAACCAACACTAATGTATATAGGCAAGAAAAACAGGAAACTAAAGAAACATACAAAATTATCATAAATAAACTAAATTAAGTATCACAGACACTACGAGGACGAAGGTGCCAAAGCCAGTACATTCCGCAATTTCCTCCTGATAATTCGATTCCACTATCATGAAAGATATCAATGACAATGATTAATGAGTTTTCAACAAAATTTAATGAACCTTGAGAAAATTTAATGAATTTTGAAGAAAATTTAATGTACCGTTCATGAAAATTAGTGTTCCGCAATGAATATTTAATAAAATGTTTTATTAAACATAATAAAAGAATACATGAATATTGCTTCATGCATTTCTTCATCAAATCCAATGAAAAATTTTTAACAGTGCTTGAATAATTCCATATACTATTTAATTCATCCGGACCACGATTGTTCATTAAAAACGTGGAGCATTTACGATAAGTGAACTAGTTTTACCTTATCCATAGAAACAGATCTTTAATCAAAGAATTTTGATCAGATATAAGCTCGCCATGTAATACAGAAATCTTACAACCGAGAAAACTACAAATATTTGTTCAAGATAAGAGCATACACGTACTTCAAGAAGTATGCCACACTAATGAAGATAAAGTTCTCACTTTTTTCAGTTAACTATCAATTGGCTCGTTGAACAATGATCGACGAGTAGATTATCCGGAAAAGTCGGAGCGTAATGAATGACACGTAATAAGACGATGATCAACGAAACAATTATTCTCCTAAGTGTTTTTATCCGGTGTCATATAACTGCGATAAAAAATTTTACTAAGAAGCTCGTCCGAGGCTGCCGGTTTAAACGACCGTCGATGTTGCTCAATTTTTTATTTTTCGGATGCGTTGGCAATGCGATTTCGTATTCCCTGCGTCGCCGTGCGTGTGCGTCGAAGGTTTATGGCTCGTATTTCCTCTTTAACGCCGAGAGGTCGTTCCGAGTGGTCCGAGCCTTTGTGCTCTCCTCTCCTCGTTTCGCTCGTCCACCCGGTCCGCTCTCGTCTCCGGAGGATCCGCGTCTCCCGAGGAGGACGGACGAGAGCCGATTTTACCCGTTACGTCGATCCATCGACGTTTTATGAATTCCTGGATTTCGCAATCCCGTTGCATCGCGCCGCGTTTACGAGCCGCGCGTCGTTTCGTAACACGTGTGCCTCCGGACGCTTTACGATGTCCTGCCATTTGTCTCCACCTCGGATTCGTTCAACCGGCCGACCCGCGTTTCCGTTCTTCTCTCGAACTTCGGCTTCGTGGAAGTTGATAATTGACCCGGGCCACGCCGGTAGACGACGAAATTCGCCTGTTTGCTCTACGAGTTTGTAAGGTCTCGCGGAGTCGCCGCTAATTAAACGCGGTGGCGGGCGACGTCGTCGTTCTTTCGGGTAAAAATACTCGAGGATGACGACCTCAGAGAGGAGAAAAAGAGCGCCGATCCGTTCGTCCGGCCGTCGAATTCGTGCGTCGTCGGTTCGTCAACGGGGAAAACTCGTTTCGTGGCTCGTTGCGAAGGCTGAAACCGTAACGCTTCTTCTTCTATCTGGACCGTTCCCTTCCCGTCTCGCGTGTACACGAGCTTAACATCGGCAAGGCCCCTTGCCAGACCGCAATTACATCCCATAAAGCACGATTGAGACACGGTTCGACCATTATTCTCCCATACAGGGCCGTACAAAAGGGTCTCGCCGTTTAACGTGCCCCCCGCGCGCGCGCACGGAATTTATATACGTACACGCGTGTGCCCTCTCTCGCCGTCTCCTTTTTTCTTCGAGAAAAAAATATGCGAAACGTCGAGGCGTTCAGAATCGTTTTCGCCGTAATTGCGGACGACACCGTCGTTGTTCTTTGCCCCGATCGCCCCGGGGTAGTCGACGGCAGACCTCCCTCTTCGAATCTCCGCGGAATACGTATTCCCGGCTCGCTCGTGAAAAATTCAAAGTCCCCGTCCACCGTTTTATTCAACTTTCTATACATAATGCAGGACCGCGTCGTTATCGATTAAGTAAGACATTCGAGAAGGTGTAAATTGAAACGGAGGAGATTCCGTCGGCTCCGGGATTTGAAAAAATTCCTTAATAGGGTCGGCTATTAACCGAGCGAAGGAGGACGAGGGTTGCAGTTCATCCCGAAAAGCGAACGACGCCGTGAACAGGCACAGGAGATGGAAAAAAAAGAGAAGCGAAAACGAACGGCGAGGCCGACTTTCACTCCAAAGACGTAGGGTTACGATCCTCGCGGTGCGTATTTGTTGATATTCCGGAGGACCGAGAAAAAAACGTTTCGCAATCCGTTCATTGAGTAACACCGCAGTAAGATAAATTGTACGCGTGTACCTTTCTATACGCGATCGTGAATCTTTTGCAACTCTGCGTACGTACATATGTACGTCGAGACGCACTGTCAATTTCTCGTAGAAAAATCGAACTTCCATTTGTCATTTGCCGTCAAATTTGCTGTTACTTTATTTAATAATATAGTATTTATATATTAATATATAATTTAGTGTATTTATATATTAATATATAATTTAGTGTATTTATATATTAATTAACATAGTATTTATGTATAATTTAATATATATTTATAGTTTATTTATTTATTTATTTCACGGGTCCTTTGGCCCTTTACGAGTAGAGAGAAATCGCCGCGAGCAGAAAAAAAAGAAAGGTTTACATATTTAGAAAAATGCTGATTGACAAACAAACAAAACGGCTATAAGAAAGATAGAAGTATCCTGCAATAAGGATTTTATTATTATGATCAGAAGTAAAAAAAATAGAATTCTAAATTTTATAGTCATGCATAAGCGAATGAGAGTTTCTTTTTATTCGATTCTTATAGTTTAATTGATGGCACGTTCCGCAGTCGTGCGGCTTCTTAAGCTGTTGGCGAAGTAATTACCGTGGTACTAATTAGATCCGACCCATTTTTGCGTACGGGGGGAAGCAGAGCTCGATACTTCTTACTTTCGTTCTGTCCCGTAACTCCGTTTTCGTTCGAGTCCTGCGGGATCGACAAAACATCTTAAACTTCCCGCAGTCGGGATGATGAAGTCGGGGAAAAAAAAGGTCGAGAAAGGGAACGAGGCGAGTGATTTAGGCGAGCGAGGATTCAGCGAAGCCCACCAAGCGGATTTCGGCCGATTTATCAACCGGAACGACTATAAACCCTAATTATTTAACGCGTTGGTTAGTTAATCCTGTCGGTTCGGGAATGTTGTAGCGCTTCATCAGGTGTGGAGATAATAGACGGTCAAATCGACGTCGGTTGCCGTGAATGATTTATTAGAAAAGAAAATGACTATGAACGACGCGCGTACTGAAATTTGTTCAAGTGAAATTTATAGCTCCGACGCGACACCTTAATTACTGCAATTATTGCGTACTTTAAATGACAGCGAAGGTTGCAAATGGCGCACGTGGCATTGCAATTTGCGTTATTTAATGACACGTCATTTAATGTTGACATTATTTTATGTCCACCGTTCGTCGAAGTGAAAATTTAACGACGCCGAATTGTCCGCGATGTTTCTTAAACTGCGCGAGCATTTTTCAAACTGGTGCTATTGTTTTCCCGGACGAATGTAACAAGAAAAATGCAGAAGAATACAGAGATTTAGGCGCGTCGTTAAACGTGCCGGGCAAGATAAACATTTGCCTTTCCTCTTGCGCGTCGTCCCGGCGACTAAAAAAGACATTCTCGTTCTGTTTCCCTCCGCCGCTCCTTCCCCCGAGTCCTTCAGGAGATTTTTCTTCCCCCGGGGTGGAAAGAAATTACTCTTCGCGCGAATGTTTACTCGGCCGCGACAATCGAGTTCGCGCTAACAAACGCCGGATTTAACGAACGTCCGAATCGAATCCTCTTTTCTTACGCCAAGATCCTTAACGATTTCGAGCTGCCAGCTCGCGTTAGCATAATCGTTGGCATCGAATCGACAAGGTTGATTCACTACCAGAAGTATCAATTAAATATTACTCGGAAGATTTGTCAGAGGAAGGAATTAGGTAAAAACGTCTTGGACGAATTAAATAGTAATAATTCAAGAGGCCCCGTTGTGTTCAATTATCGCGGATCACGGAACCCTTTGGATCGCAGATTATCCGGCATTACCCGTGTTGACACACAATTGACGCGGGCAGATTATCCGGTATTGCGGGGCCAGCCGCGCATATAATATTGTTAGAACGCGTAAAGACTCGAGTAAAAGGCGGCGAAAAAGGGGGCTCCGCATCATCCAGCCAGTGAGAAGATCGTTCATNACGCGGGCAGATTATCCGGTATTGCGGGGCCAGCCGCGCATATAATATTGTTAGAACGTGTAAAAACTCGAGTAAAAGGCGGCGAAAAAGGGGGCTCCGCATCATCCAGCCAGTGAGAAGATCGTTCACGCTTTGTCTCTCGACTTTGTGCTCGGCCGTTCCTCTTCCTTTTCGGTGGCTTTTTTCAAGGCTGATTCCCGGCCACACCCACCCCCTAGGTGGGTACATCAGAGACGTTTTTAAACGGGGGAGCAGACACGCTCGCGCACCTCTCTCGGTACTTTGGGTTCGAGGCCTTTAATTTGGCACGTGTTCCACTCTTGGCTATTGTTGCCATGATTGTTGGGCGGCTCGCCCTTTCTCTCTCTCTTTTCCCCTCGTTCCGTGGATCCGTGTGCACGCTCTTCCGTCGGTTTTTGCGGTAAACGGTGGTAATGCAGTGGGCTCGTGTGTACACGTATGTACACTAGCGTCCATAAGTTTCCAGACGTTTAATGAACGCGCGGAGCCAGTAGCCGAATGCAGATTTTTAGGAAGAGTCCTCAGAGACGCAAACTGGAGCTCGTTTATGTTCTTGGGGGGAACAATGTTCAAAGTATTCGATTTTATAAGAACATTAGATTATATACTTGAACAATAATTGCTGTATATTGAAAGATTCATTAGAAGGTGTTATGTATACGAATTTTTATGTACCAAACCTACACTGTTAAAAATTTTTCATTGGATTTGATGAAGAAATGCATGAAGCAATATTCATGTATTCTTTTATTAAATGTAATGAAATATTCATTGCGGAACACTTTTTTCATTTTCATGAACGCTACTGAATTTTCTTTAAAATTCAATAAATTTTCTCAAAGTTCATTAAATTTGTTTGAAAATTCATTAATTTTATGGTAAATTTGCATTAATATGTGTTTAATATACGAAAAACTTAAATTTACTGTATTTTATAAATTTACTATTTTTCATGTAAAGTGCATTAAATTTAATGATATTTTTAACATTGTATCTGTGTCATTACTCGTGGAATTTTTTATCGGTTCTTTCAATCAGAAAATTTTACCAGAAGTCTAAACTGGAGCTCGTTTATGTTCTTGGGGGGAAAAAATTTCAAAGTATTCGATTTTATAAGAAAGTGAATTATATACTTGAGCAATAATTGCTGTATATTGAAAGATTCATTAGAAGGTGTTATGTATATAAATTTTTATGTACCAAACCTACCTGTGTTATTACTCGTGCAATTTTTTATCGGTTCTGTCGATCGGAAGATTTTACCAGAAATGAGAATTTTTGAGTTCGTTTATGTTTCCTGGGGGGAAAAACTGTCAAAGTATTCAATTTTATAAGAAAATTAGATTGTATACTTGAGCAATAATCGCTGTATACCAAAAGATTCATTAGAATATGTTATGTACATGAATTTTTATGTACCAAACTTACTTGTGTTATTACTCGTGCAATTTTTTATCGGTTCCGTCGATCGGAAGATTTTGCCAGAAATCTGACCGTCACTAATTTACTTTTTATCGAAAGTCGTAAGAAGTTAAAAGTTCGTACTTGTGGACGATAGTGTATCGCTTTATTCGATGCGCCCGGCACGTGTTTCGCTTCTTCGTGCCCGTTTTTCGCGCTGCGGGCAACTTTCCATCGGAACGAAACATTTCCGACAAGTTGAACGCGTCCCTCGGCTCGCGTTCGGCACGCGAGTTCCGCGCGCGGTGGCCTTTCGACGTGAAATTGAGAGATGGAACTGCGACTCGCTAATTTACTGTAATTCCATTCCCTCTGTCACTCGGACGCGCTTCCGAACACCGCGAGCCCGGCTCTCTGAAATTCGTAATCAGCTTATTGAATCCTATGGATAGACGACACTCGCCATTCCGTAGCTTCCCGCTACTATTTTCATAGAAACGGCGTTCGTGTTATATCGAAACTGAGAGAGCGTTCGCTGTTTATTCATTACGGACGATAAATCGTGAATTTCGTTGACGAGCAAATAATTCATAGACGGACGCTCGGTTGACCCTCGTTAGTTCGCGATCGTTCGTCAAACGGACTCGATGTCGATTCGCTTAACGAACGAGAGTGGCTCAACGTTTGACCCGGTTTTTCGCCACGCGAAACCGGGCCATTCATTTGCCTTAACAACGTCCCGGTCGGCCGGCCACTGCGCTGCTGCTCGACTTTCGTTTTTCACGGCGACTGGCTTTTCGCGTACCGCGCCGCAACGTGACCTCGCCACCCCTCGCGAATTCCTCTTCTCCGAAAGATTAACGATCGCCATTCCGCGGTCCTTGGGACAAATCACCGCGGAAACGCGCTGCGTGAGAGCAATGCAAACTATAAAGAAAGATACACTTCCATTTATAAATTTTAGGATACATCAAAGTGTTCGTATAAAAAATCTGATATTCGTGTGACTATAAAGAATAGGAATAAGAAATTTAAACAGTTTTAAGGAGGTTCATCCGGTTAAAGAATTAACAGATAGATCTATACAAAAAAATTTGATAGTCTATAACAGTATGCCAGGATACCTCAAAAAAATGTTTAAGTCATTTGGATACCTTAATGATGAAATATTAATATAAATAATTTTTACAATTTTACATGTAGTCATATAGAAAAGAGTGATTTCCTAGACTTCTATCGCTAATTTATTAGGTATTGACAGACAGTTTTGAATGAAACTTATGTCATATTAAAGAGAAACATTTAACGAATATTTTAAGGAGGTTCATCCGGTTAAGGAATTAAGAGATAGACCTCCAAAAAAACAATTTGATAGTCTATAACAGTATACCAGGATACCTCAAAAAAATGTTTAATTCATTTGGATACCTTAATGATGAAATATTAATATAAATAATTTTTACAATTTTACATGTAGTCATATAGAAAAGAGTGATTTCCTAGAGTTCTATCGCTAATTTATTAGGTATTGACAGACAGTTTTGAATGAAACTTATGTCATATTAAAGGGAAACATTTAACGAATATTTTAAGGAGGTTCATCCGGTTAAGGAATTAAGAGATAGACCTCCAAAAAACAATTTGGTAGTGTATAACAGTATACCAGGATACCTCAAAAAATGTTTAAGTCATTTGGATACCTTAATGATGAAATATTAATATAAATATTTTTTACAATTTTACATGTCATATGGAAAAGAGTGATTTCCTAGACTTCTATCGCTAATTTATTAGGTATTGACAGACAGTTTTGAATGAAATTTATGTCATATTAAAGAGAAACATTTAACAAATATTTTAATTGCAAATTTAGGTAGAGTGGGTGGCTATAAATCGAGAAATATATAAACACAACAAACGAAATCTGCATCTTTCAGCAGTAGATAACCTCCGTTATTAATATGTACTCTAGTCAAGCAAGCTCCCCTTTTCTATAACTTGCATTTGACTTGCTATGTACCAGATGAACCTCAATGAAAATTAGCATTTTTTAAACCTGAGTAATTTCTATGCGAAAGATTTGTGACATTTATGTGACGCTTGTCGGAAAAGAAATGCGTTTTATTAACTAGTAACAATAGGTATGCCTCTTCCCGTCGCGTCTTGGCTTCCACCGGAAGCAAAGGAACCTTTTACGACCAATTCCCTATTTGGCTCCACGATACGTCCTTCTTGTTGCATGAATGATAGTAGTTACGTGTTTAGTAGAAACGGGGTGGCGGGTCNTGCCTCTTCCCGTCGCGTCTTGGCTTCCACCGGAAGCAAAGGAACCTTTTACGACCAATTCCCTATTTGGCTCCAAGATACGTCCTTCTTGTTGCATGAATGATAGTAGTTACGTGTTTAGTAGAACCGGGGTGGCGGGTTCGTGTAACGGCGTTGCGAGATTTCGATTAATCCCGGATTTGTGTGATGGTTTGCAGGAGCTGAAGGAAAGCTTCAATTATGGATTGTTCTGTCCGCCCGTAAATGGGAAAGCCGGGAAATTCTTGGACGAGGAACGCCGTCTGGGCGATTACCCCTTCAATGGACCTGTCGGATACTTGGAGGTAAGACATTTTTTTCCTTTTGTCTCGTTTCAATTGTACGCCGGAACTTCCGCACCGGCCGCAGAGCCGTTGGAACGCGGCGGAGGAATTTTCAGATATTAATTAATTTCGTCCGCTCGGGCAGGAATCGGTAATGATTGACTGGAGGCACTGCTGCATCTCGCGGTGTCCTTAAGCAGGTATTCGTTTTTGTTCTCTCGATCGACGTTCCCCTTCGGCTCGCATTCTGAAGGCTTCGAAAGAACAGGCGTAGCCGACATGCCCGTCGAGTGGCGCTTTTCATCGGGAGAATGATCGATGGTGTATGATAATTATTTCGTCGAAAAACCGAGATCGGCCGCGCTTCCAATGAATTCGTACCGCGTGTGGTCGCCTCGTTTTTCCCTCTCACGGTCACACCGTAACCTTTCTTTCGCCGTTCGCCGTCCGCCGAGGACGATGATACGCTCCCCAGCCGCGCACGTATCATATAATGCTTTCTCGCGGATCGTTTGCCAGCGAATAAAAAAGAGCGCCACCGTAAAAATAGCTACCCTCCTTGACCCGAGACCAGAGAAACCGCTCTGTTCCCTGCGCAAACCCCTTGATATCGCCGAGGGGCGCTGGTTCCTCGGGCAAACTCTTTCCCGATTCTTTCCTCCTTACCCCCTTTGACGTGCCCACCGGACGTCAATGGGCCCTGGCAATCTCCTACCTGAAATAACCCTTTTCGTTCACGTCAATGCGTCCATTCGAGTCCGGTCGTCGCATTCAAACGCCCTCGCGATTATTCCTCGTTCAGGTCAGGGATGAAAATTCAAATTAGCCCATTAACCACTCTTTGTAACTTCTGAGTCTGTATTTCCGATACCAGCGAAAAATATTTATTATTTACCGAGAAATATTAATAAATATATGAAATTTGGGATAACTACCCTGGATAACACAGAAGAACGATCTCTGAATTAATTTTCCTTTCTAATTTATTAAATCACAAAGTAGATTCTTCTGCTCTCCTTGAACAAACTAGGCTGTGTGCCCCCTCTCGTAACATCAGACCTGACAAAAACAAAACCTTCTGTCTTGAGAGATTCACTTCTCGCTTTGGTCATTCCAATGTAATTAACAGGGTTATTTCTAAAGCCAATAGAATCAGTCACTTGTTTGACATTTTTTATGATTCCAGCTATGTCATAAGAAGAAAGCTGCGTACATACTTCTTAATGCATAATTTATAATTTATAAACTCCCTATTGCATGATACTTCTGTTATTTTTATAGCCGTTTTCTTATTTCTAATTATGTAAATCTTTAACTTTCTTTCTTTTTTCTTTTTTTTAACTGCTCTTTTATTGTCACTGCACTTGTAAAGGGCCAATTGACCCGTGAAATAAATAAATAAATATATATATATATATATATATAATATATGTAAGTTTGACGCCTATCAAACTTAGTCACCTAGATGTCTATGTGACTGAAGGTGACTGAGATGCCCATTGGAAACACATTACGCGGAACATGGGTTATCCGCTGGTCAGTCGCCATACAGCATAGTTACTGTTTCGAAGGCTATAATTGTATAAAATAAGATATCGACAATTGTGTTGATTCAGGCTCGATATTAAGATTAACGAAGTTTTAGTCTTACTTTTAGTTTTAATTTTAGTTTTATAAGTATCATTTTGTTGTTTTACGTGTTATATTACAGGTATTACTAGCTGCAACTACACTTGTCGAGTAATTTATCTCCCCCTTGCTCTCAAATTTAATAATTCTCTGATTTCGAGACTTATATATAATAAATATATAATATACATTTTCTGAAGCGATTAGCGACGGAACTATTTTCATCCCTTCTTCCGTTCTTCAGATATTCTTCTATGGGAATGACCGTACGAACGGTGATTCGCAAAAAGCAAACATAATCCCGCGGTCGGTTAACGAGATCTGGATCTCGACTCGCGGTTTTCTTGCGTAACCGGATCTAGTTCCCATCTGATCCTCGTTCTTCTTCTTCTTCTTCCTCCTCGTANTCTCGACTCGCGGTTTTCTTGCGTAACCGGATCTAGTTCCCATCTGATCCGCGTTCTTCTTCTTCTTCTTCTTCCTCGTGGCTCGTCTCCGCCAATGACGCGATATCGATTCAAGACTGTTCACTTTCCGGGATAGATCCACTTCTCCGGAGCCGATTTCATTCACGTCTCGCGGCGATCGCAGATCGTTCGCGCGTTCCCTCGTCTCGGAGTCGTTCTCTCGTGCCTCGGAAGGTTCATTGCATAATTAACGCGGCGCATCTTGGATTTTTCGGGTCGAGGCGAGACGGGAAGGAGCTTCCCATCGCGCCGGCCTCGGGTGTGTTTCTTTTTCGCCGCGCGACCTTGAGCCTAGCGGGGGGAGATTTTCAACCCCGTCGGTTTCGCGAAATATTTCAACGTCGAGCCGGTGGATGTAGATAAACTGCGGAACGTCCGAAGATGGTACACGGCTCAAGCGTGTTTTACTTTTTCTGGTGGCGCGTAGCAGCGAGCAATAACGCGGCCCTAGCGGGCCCCGGATGAGAATAAATACGCGAGGTTAGACAGGCCCATAGATCACCGGTTATTCGGTACCATCGGTATTCGCAACAGGGTTCTTTTCTTTCGTTTCCATTTTTTTTCTCTTTTTTTTTCTCTTCTTCGTCTTCTTTTCTTGTTGCCGCTCATCGATCGCGCGCGAGCCAGCGAGAGCCGCGCACGCTCGATCTCGTCACGCGAGATTCACTTTCAGGGACGAGCTGACTCACGGACGCCGAGCTACGACTAGTTACCAACGCTGCTCATCCTCTTGCGTGGAAAAAAAATACCATTTCTGAACGTTTCAATTTTCACGAACCCCTGAAAATCGTCGAAAATCCCGTTCCCGACGGCCCTCCGTTCCTCCTGAATCTTTTACGAGCATCCCGGAGGAAGGGAAAATAATTTTTCGTTATTCCCGACCGACGGATGGTTCACCTCGTCTGGTTATTATTAAACGCGATGCAATTAACGAGCTGTGTACCGGCGCGGTTAAGTTTAATCGGGCCGGTGGCCACGTATATACCTGCGTCTACGCGATTACATGCGTATCGAGTTAAGGAGCCGGGACGCGAAACCACGTCGCCGTAATTAAACGCGCGCAACGAGGGCCCTAATAAAAGTATTGGCTTCGTAATAACGTGATTAAGCGTCGTTGAGCAAGCGAGCCCCGAGTAGTCACGGTGCGATCCATCGCATAGAAAGGTAGGAAAAGTCTAGACGAGACGTGTAATCTCTGTTCAAGAAGCGATACACCGTTAAGCGTGTCTAAGACCGTGCACGATACGACGCGCGGTTCTCCGGATCTCTTTAACACGGTTTTCCCTCCGATATTAAAGATAGCGAGGACTATAATTAAATTCGTTAGAAGAAAAACTTTGGTCTAATTGTTAACGAGCCGTTGAAAAAGATACGCGGGGATCGACAATAGGGGAGCGAGGAAGAAAGGAAACAGGGAGCCTGTCTCTAATTTGCATCGGGACTCCGATTCGCTTGATAATCGTAATTACTGTTAACGGTAGTCGTTAACGAGCGACCCTAGCCGCGAATACTGGCCATCCGTCAGTAACCTAACGCCATGATGCACGATGCCACCGATAATTACAAAGAAGCTGACCGGGTGAATCCCCTTTACAGCCGGGATAATTTTATACGTTTAGCCCCTGGCTATCTGTTTCCGAGGTATCCCGCTTAAAGTCGTCTGCGACCGGGGATTTTCGGTTACCATAAGTCTCTCGACTGTTTCGTCGAACTGTTAAGACCGTAATGCGTCTCTGTTGAACTTTACAGCTGAAGTATAAGCGGCGGGTTTACAAGATGCTGCACCTGGACGAGAAGCAATTGAAGGCGATGCACACGAAGACGAATCTGCGCAGGTTACTGGAGTACGTCGCGAATAGCCAGGTCGAGAAGATCGCCAAGATGTGCAGCAAGGGTCTCGATCCTAACTTTCACTGCCAGGAAACCGGAGGTAAACACCGATCATTCATTTTTCACAGCCGTTCGACTTCTATTAGCGATCAGATCGAAATCACGAGTCCCTCCCACTCGTACATCCTCCCTGGAAACGAACAATCTTTCCATGAAAGCGTTTCTCTTACACTGAGAAAACGGTCTGACGATTAGCAAAAATTGAAATATAGTACAAAAAAAAACTTTCTTTGAGTAATAAATAGGTTCCTTTTGTATTTATTACAAATCTATATAGTAATTTCTACACAATAATAATAATTTGTATCCACAATTACTAATTTTTGCTATCCCTAGTTAGTGATTTCTAATATTCAGTTTCTACATTTTTCTTATATTACTTTACTTTATATTACTTTTACTATTATTACGATTCATATTGTTTCATATATAAATTAAAGATTTTTTTATATAATTCGGTAATTTCCTTTGAGTTCATTAAATACAAATTATACTAAGCATACAGACGAATTTTTCCTTAAACTTTAGCAATCATTAATTACATCCAAATATGTTCGTAATATATGTTCCAAGATTACTATTCAAATATAGTAATTTTGACTTAAATATACAATAAATATTGCTAGAATTTTGTGGCTTCGTTTTTCTCATTCTACCTTATGAATCGCTTCGTGCAATTAATACGTACCTCAGCAAATACAGAGTGCTCGTACTCAAATTTTATCTCTTCATTAATGACTGAAATAAAAATTGAAGTACAATTCCAAAAATTGTACGTACATCTTATTAAAATTAAGTTATCTTCTCTTGTTACCTTATCAATTGCTTCGTACAATTAATACGTATGTCAGCAAATACAGAATGCTCGTACTCAAATTTTATCACTGCATTAATAAATGGAATAAAAATTGAAGTACAATTCCAAAAATTGTACGTACATCTTATTAAAATTAAGTTATCTTCTCTTGTTACCTTATCAATTGCTTTGTGCAATTAGTACGTATATCAGCAAATACAGAGTGCTCGTACTCAAATTTAATCACTGCATTAATGACTGGAATAAAAATTGAAGTATACAATTCCAAAAATTGTATACATCTTACATATTAAAATTAAGTTATTTTCTCTTGTTACCTTATCAATTGCTTCGTGCAATTAGNTTACATATTAAAATTAAGTTATTTTCTCTTGTTACCTTATCAATTGCTTCGTACAATTAATACGTATCTCAGCAAATACAGAGTGCTTGTACTCAAATTTAATCACTGTATTAATAACTGGGATAAAAGTATACAATTCCAAAAATTGTACGTACATCTTACACATCAAAATCAAGTTATTTTCTCAGTTTCACGTCAATCTATTGACAAAATTCCTTGGAGCGAGGATAACACCAAGCGTAAACTCTGCGATTTAGCTAACTGTATATTCGGCAAGCAGCTGTTCGACTAATTGTCGAATAATCGCGTTACGTCGCCCGGGGCCGGCGAGATCGGTAATCTCGAGGTCTCCGCGAACGATTATCGGATCTCTAGCGTCCCGTTAAACATCCCTCCGGACACTCCACATACGCGTACACACGTGTACGCAACAACGTTTACAAGAGGTCGTCTGTCTTTTTTTTTCACAGAGACTCCGCTGACCCTGGCCACGACACTGAAGAAACCGTCGAAGGTGATAATAGCGTTGGTGAACGGCGGCGCGTTGCTCGACTATCGAACGAAGGAAGGTCTGACGGCGATGCATCTGGCCGTCGAGCGCAACAGTCTGGAAGCAGTAAAGACATTGCTGGAGCTGGGCGCCAGCCCGAACTACAAGGACACCAAGGGCTTGACGCCGTTGTATTACAGCGTGATCCACAAGACGGACCCGATGCTGTGCGAGACGCTGCTCCACGATCACGCGACGATCGGCGCCCAGGACCTGCAGGGCTGGCACGAAGTGCATCAGGTGGATCTCTCGTTCTTACAACTGTTTTCTAAGCCGTTCGTCAAACGTCTGTATGCAATCGATTGGTCGCGTTCCATAAAGGGGTCGAGGGTTCAAGATCAATAGCTGTAAAACCCATTCAGAGGCAGTACAGTTGAGTTATTCGATAAGCAGCGTGTGTTCCGATAGGCTGGAGGCAAGAGTCGCGTGCGGGGGTTGGGATTTGAAAGGACAGGGGAGCGTAGAGGAGCGCGGTTTAATTATAATCGTCTCGCGCGTCCCCTTCGATAATCGATAGCGGTCGTTCGGATGTTCGCAGGCCTGCCGCAACAACCTGGTCCAGCACCTGGATCATTTGCTGTTTTACGGCGCCGACATGAACGCGCGTAACGCGTCCGGTAACACGCCGTTGCACGTTTGCGCGGTAAACAACACCGACTCTTCTTGTATACGCCAGTTGCTGTTCAGGGGAGCGCAGAAAGACGCGTTGAATTACGCGAACCAAACCCCGTACCAGGTCGCCGTCATCGCCGGGAACATGGAGCTGGCCGAGGTGATCAAGAACTACCAGCCGGAGGAAGTCGGTGAGTGGCTGTCAAAAGAACCCGCGGAACGGCGAACGTTAGACGAATGAATCTCCAATCTGTTTTTCCAATTGAACGAACGAACATTCATTTCCATCGACGAAAGTATCGACCTATACGCAACGTGTTTCATAGTATTCGGTCAGCTTAAGATTTTCATTCATTAGATACGATTGTGTTGCATCGTAACATTGATCAGAATGTGATAACAAACAGAAATCGTTGTGACTAATCATCTAAGCAAATACCTCGTCCGATTCTTCGGAAGTATGACAATGAACGATCAGAGGTAGATAGAAGAACGTCAGAGATAACGCGATATTCGCGGCCACGCGTTCGCGTTACGTCGTCCTATTGTTTATCAGGAGGAAATACCGTTTATCTGATAAAAAAAAAACCACAGTCGCGGTCTTCGGTCGAATCTATTCTCGAGCACGTCACGAGTAACAGTCAGNTTGATCAGAATGTGATAACAAACAGAAATCGTTGTGACTAATCATCTAAGCAAATACCTCGTCCGATTCTTCGGAAGTATGACAATGAACGATCAAAGGTAGATAGAAGAACGTCAGAGATAACGCGATATTCGCGGCCACGCGTTCGCGTTACGTCGTCCTATTGTTTATCAGGAGGAAATACCGTTTATCTGATAAAAAAAAAACCATAGTCGCGGTCTCCGGTCGAATCTATTCTCGAGCACGTCACGAGTAACAGTCAGGCATGTGCATGCAAGTAGAACGCTTAAATCTTTTTTTTTTTTTTCTTACTTCCTAAGAGCCCAAGACGAATACGCTTTGCGCTTGCCAAGTAGCCAGTAGTGATAGCATAGTGTTTAGCGAGCCATTAGTTAGTCGACCAGTGTAAATATCTATCTATATAATTTATATATACGTGTACATTTACGTATACCATAATTGTGCGTGTATATTTGTGTCTCTGCTGTATGGAAAGAAGTACACATGAAATTGTAAAAGTCCGGTGGGATTATTTGTGGTGGTGATGGTCTTGTAAGACGTCGAGTATCTTTGTAACGATATATATATGTATATATATATATCCATATTTATATAACGAGAAGTAACGACTGATCTTTTGATTGCTTTTGAGTAACTGTACTAATGATGCCGTATCTTTTGATCGTCGAGCGATATCGCTGCTGCCGGAATCTGGAGCTTAACTCGTCGTCAGGGACGAGTGCGATTGTGAAGTTCGAACGGTGGAATCCGGCAGCGTCGAAATCGCGGGAAAATTGTTGATTAGTAATGGTTTGGTAGTTTCAACGTACTTTGTGAGTTTACCCGCACCGTCGCGGGCTGTTGGAGTCCGCGCGATTATGAAAAAGGAATCGGAGAAAGTCACGGAACGCTCGTTTTCGGACTCCAGAGGCCCGTCGACGGTGAACCCTCGTGGATCACCGATGCACATGTGTTGTATTCTCTGAGTCAAGGAAGTAAAACGAACAAGTGGCACTTTACATTGTATCGTACAAAACGGATACAAGTATATAAACCGCGTCGAGTGCGTGACTCTTGCGTGTGCTTTTCTTCACCGCTTTCTTGTAATTTACAGTGGGTAATCATCGGCCCGACCGTCGTTGTTCCGACGTAATAAGTATATATATTTACACGCGTGACACGATGCCGATTCACCTGCCGACGCAACGTTTTGTCTACGTGTGTGCGTGCGTGCGTGTGTCCTCACCGCGGCAGCTTGTAACAAACTCCGCTTCTAAACTTCTGTGAACACGTCGAACAAATTAACTTTTTTCGGAAAACACCGACCGATGCGCCGGTACGAAAACGTATCGGGGCAACGAAACTGAAGCACGCTCTATAAAGCACAAAGAGAAAGCACTTGATAAAAAATGATGAAAATGTTTGCCGGGGATACTCGGGATCCGTGTCGTGAGCAAAGACACAGGAGAATAGACAGAGCGTCCAATGTATCGGGTCAGCGCGAAAATTCTTGCCTGATTTGAAATTGTATAGAATTGAAATTACGATCTGACTCCAGAAATCAGACGCGTACTTTTGCGCTGATCTACTATTTTTCCTTAATCGCCCGGGTTGCAACCCCCCGTTTGGTCGCTCGGTCTGCTTTCCCATGCCTATGGTCATGAAATCGATCGCGGTAACGGAATCGGATAAAGCTATGAGAGAGAGAGAGTCGCTCGAAAGGAAGGCGCACACCTTCGGAGAGCGTCGGCGCCTACTTGTAAGGCTAAGTAATCCTTTCTTTACTTAACCTTGCAACCCTCGCATTTTCCAGTACCGTTTAAAGGCCCTCCACGCTACAACCCGAAGCGACGCTCGGTGGCCTTCGGCGGCCCGTCCACGATGACCACGAGCTGCTCGGCCAGTAACCTGGGCACCCTGACCAGGATACCGTCCACGGAACAGCAGCAAGGATCGTCCACCGGGGCTGGTGTCGTTGGTACCCTGACCAGAACCATCTCGGTGGAGCAGTACACGTCGACGGTGAACGCGGTAACGAGAGTGCCGTCCGCGGAGCAATACGCTAGCCGAGTACCGTCCACGGAGCAACAGTATCCATCCATCGGCACTCTGAACAGAGTAACGCCGTCCGGAGAACAATACGCCGTCGGTAGCCCCGTAACCGGTACCGCGAGCATGATCAGGGTGTCCGAGCAATATTCACCGAGCGGCACCGGCACCCTGACCCGAGTGCCGTCCCAAGAGCAGTGCGCTACGCTGACCAGAGTCCCGTCCCAAGAGCAGTACGCGAACAGTATCGCGAGCCTAACCAGAGTGCCGTCCCAAGAGCAGTACGCGAACAGTATCGCGAGCCTAGCCAGAGTACCGTCCATCGACGCGACCAGAAACGAGCTACAGAGAATACCGTCCGAGCAGCACGTGGCCGGCAGATCCGCCGAGCAGAACGGGCACCACCATCGGATTACCTCGGACTACCAGAGCCCGAATTCCCTCAGGGACCCTAACGCGAGGTAAGCATAAACTGTCTTTGCTGAACCCCTCTCGCGAAAATCCGGTGGCTTTCGAACGTCGTCGAGGTGCGCTGATTCTGTCCACACCGCTTACAACAACAGACGGCGTATTCTCATCTCTGATACGATATCGCTGTTTCATCACCGATCACGTTCAATTACTTGGTATTTAATCGCTGTAACGCTGATCCAACTTATCGTTTGAAACAACGTATACAGTAAGACCAAGAGCGTCGTATCAGAGGTTTCCGAGTTTGAGAGACTGGAATGGAACAGGCAAAATTGGCACACTTCGACGTATTATTGAACCCAATTCTCGTCTCTTCGATTAATCTGGCCTTATCGAGGAAGTCGGTTCATCCAGTTTTTCTCGATATCTTTGCTAATCCCCGCGGAACTCGATTGATAAGACTTGATCGCGGACGGGGGGCTGAGCGGGGGGAATTACGGGGCGGATTAGATCCGATCGGCGCGGCCGCGTTTTCAAGCAAAGACAATTTACGCTAATCTCGTGAGAATCAGTCGAGAGCACGTCATATCAGGTCGAACGCCGTTCGACGCCGCTATACGATATCCGCTCCCATTTCAAGATTACCACCAGCCAACGCGGAGAACTATCATCAGAACGTTAGAATGGAGGGTCTGACGAGGTTGCAAGAACACCGGCTCGAGCTGCAGCACCGTCTCGACATGCACAGAACGATGGAGATGCCGCCGTCGCCGTCGCCGAGCAGCAGGAGCCTAGCTCCGTTCAGCTCGGCCAGCTCGAGCCTCTCCGAAGGCAGCAATCAACCGTCCGGCGAAGATTCCGCCAGCATCGTCACAGGTATTAACATCATACAATGCGTAAACTCTACGGAAAACTCGATGGGATTTCGTATATGCGTTTTGGGACACCAAAAACGAAGATGGGAGAGTGAGATGTACATATATACACCTGGTATAATCTGTATCATTTTGGCTCGTGTGACTCGAACGTCGGAACCATCACCATCAGAAACGAAAACGTACGCGATGCTGGACCGGCTGAGACTTTGCCGTCTATACAGCACGACGTGCTATTCGTCTTTTAGCGGATGCAACATCGGCGACCTAGAGTCATCTCCGAGATCAAGAATCATAATTTGTATATCGTTTCGATCAATCGGATTTTTAAAACTGTTTTTTACTCAAACGCAGTACGAGTAATACTTGGTTCATAAAATTATAACTTGAGAAAGTTAAGTATTTTACATTTGCAAATTAAATACCACTATGATTCTTGGTCTGTTGAATTCCGACGTTTATGTTCGATCGGAGAATCTAGCGTTGCACGAGGTTCACCGCTGTAAGACTCTAGTCCGTTATAGCCGAAACGGAAGCGGCGAGGAAGATCGACTGTACTACCCTCGTTCCGTAAATGTTTATAGACAAGAGTCTGGGCGATACAGCATCCGATGTCATTAGCGACAGTTCCGGAGTTGGAACCTCGCAATCGGATACCACCAATTCTCTCTCGATCCCCGGCACCACTGTCGTCTGCGTCGAGAGCTACAATAGCGGGATTCTAGGACACCTGAACATCAATCAGGGAGATATCTTGGAAGGTAAACCGTCATTATCGCACCCAGGTCTCTCTCGTATCGTTAAGATGCCGAATCGAGCATAAGATTAAATCTGTGATAAATAAATATGACGGACCCTGGTCAAACTTGTTCCAACATTGTTATGTACTCGTATCGTCAGTACCTTCTTCAACTGTGTCGTAATTACGCTTCATGGTTATTGTTGGTCAAAGCAATAGCGAGCAGCCATCCATTTTTATGGATCGTTGCGAACATTAAGGGGCTAAATAGAAAAACGTCAAAGATTTACCGGCAAACGTAAAGAAAGTTGCGTGACTCCTCTGGTCCCCAAACGTCGAGAATCTGATAGACGCTTTCTTCTTTTGGACAGTTACCGGGGCAACGGATTGCGGGCTCCTCGAGGGAGTTTTACGGGGACAGGGTACGGGTCTGTTCCCGGCGCATTGCGTGCAAGAGGTCAGACTTCGTCACACGAACATCCCACTGGGCCCTCAGCCTGGCAGGGATGCCAGGAACAGGGTGTTGGGGCGTAGAGAGTCGCAGCACAAATATTTTGCTACCGCTCCCAGGTTGAAGAAACCGTAAGTGCATTAAGTCATTTGAGACGCAAATAAATTGTAATCGATGGAACTTCAGACCGAACAGACTTATTAATGTGATCATTATTCGATCGAACGGTTTTGTAGAGTTACGTCTGAACCTCGTACCGTTGTGCTGCACCGGTCTAGTAAAGGTTTCGGGTTCGTGTTGCGAGGCGCGAAGGCCACATCGTCATTGATGGAATTGACACCGTCAGCCAGGTACCCCGCCCTCCAATACCTAGACGATGTCGACCAAGGAGGAGTAGCCGATCTGGCTGGTCTCCGAAAAGGAGACTTCCTTATCCAAGTAAGCCACATTAATTTTTATCTTCTTACTTTTGTTTAGTTAAAAATTCAACGACCGTTCGCGAGATATACCTTTCCCTAGATCAACGGCGAGGACGTGACGACGGCGTCGCACGAGCGCGTGGTCGACCTGATACGAAAATCCGGACAGCTGGTCAGAATGACGGTGGTCTCGCCGGTGATCAGCCTCCCGAATTCGCAATCAGCGGCCCTACTGCCAACTAGTCAACCTATTCAGAGACAATACGCGACTCTGCCGCGTAAGGGTAACAACAACGTGGTGATCGGTGGCACTCTTGGCAGGTCACCGGCACCCATGCCACCGCGAAGGGATCCGAAAACTACTCTTAGCGTCGGTCGAGCGCGGGCACGATCCATGGTCGCGGGATTAGGTAATTCGAATGATAGACAGGCGAATCGTGCGAGTTAAAAGTTTGATCGGTGAGAGAATAAATGTATATCGCGTGAAATGCAGAAGGTGGCGGCGAGAGAGACGACCGCGACGAGATCACGTCAACGGGGGCGAAGTCGAGCAGCGCGGAATCGATTCATCTTCCTCAGCAACCGTCTACCGGGCCGAATACCGGTCAGAACACGCCGGTCCAACCGAGGACGGCCAGCATCCGATCCAGACCTACCTCGAGCAGGATCACCGCCGCGGAACTGGAGGTACTATATAGTATAACCAGAACGGCAGCAACTTGCTCGATACCATTGTTACATGTACATCACGAACGAGACATGCGCTTCTTGTTTCCTTCCTATTGAATGGCGAAACTGCACGGAACGAACCGATGCTTCAGCTTCATCCTTACTCTCTTTCCAGGAACTGTTTCAGCGGCAGCAAGGTAGCGCCAGTGGCCAGTACGGCTCGTCCATGATGAGCTCTCACTTTCAAACTGGCCAGGCTACCAAATCGCATCCTACCTCGCCTGCAAAGACCGGCAGGGTATACGCGAGCGTAGCAGAAATGAAACGCAAAGGCAAAGTAAGGACACTCTCAACCGCCAACATTTCTTATTCGTTTCATACGTATTTCCTTCTATCATCGTCTGCCTCCGTAGTTGGGAATTTTGTTATCGTACGAATTTTATCTTCGCCCGTATAACATGAGCCTTAAGCAATCGCGCTTTGCGGCTACCTTATATTTCCATATTAAAACCCCTCATTGATATATTTCCCCGTATTGACAAGCGATAGTGTAACATAATTACCTATCTCTAAAAAGCTTGGTGGTTGTTTTTTACTTAAAAAAAGTCGTAGCTTGAATCGTAACGAGATACAACAGCACGACAGGGTAAGACAGGGAATCATTAAAGTGCTTCCTCTTAAAAGGGCATTCCTCGATAATTTAATACAATTTTATTTCCCCTTTGCGTAAACCGAGTAAACTTGTTTGCTATTATAGTAGACACCTGTTATAGAGTTTTCCTCCACTTAACTATACTGCTACCCTTTTTCATTCTTCGTTGCCCCCCGCTGCTCGACGCGACAGTTTCGAGAGACTTTTACAGCGAGGCTAAAACTCCCCGAAGCATATCTTCTCCTCGCCCCGGGGTAAGGTGACGGTGGCTGTTTTTTTTTTACGCATGTGTGTTATAGTTTTCTCGCAAGCCAGTACGAGCACACGGCAAGGGGCGTTCCCGATACGAGAGAGACAACGAGGACGACTTATATTACTGATCGAAAATACTTTGTTTCTAGCGCGTCCGTGACTTGCATGATTCCAGGTGACTAAGCCCATTTGCTAATGAAAATCCGATGCTCGAAAAGGGCATCGGGTATCACCTTCAGAGCTTATATGAAACACGCCAATGCAGAGAACTTAACGATGTGTATATCCATTTATCCATCTATCCCCGTGAAACGAACATTTTAATTACCTCGCTTTCGCTTCTTGCATGACCCGTGTATAATCGGAATACTCGCGCCTCCTCCCCTCGAGAACGCTTTATAAATAACACGACCGACTGCTCTCGCGTTTCTCCACCGCGCCTTTGATATCTCCGAAACTCATTTTCGATCGCCGATCGCGTTTCACGCGATTCACGCTTCGCGAACTTTTTCTCCACCTCTCGAGACGGTGTGGTAGTGCGAGCTATGTACATACGTGCGCCCGGCTGTCGTATTTGTGAGCGTGAGATCACGTTCAGCCGTGGAAGGAATCCAACGAGTCGATACGTTTGTTCGCAGTCGAGCTCGAGGGTACGATTCTTCGGTGGACTGGGCGGTGGGTCCGACCTTCATCGAGATTTCCACAGCACGCCGGATTTGAACGTCCAAGCCCAGTCGTCGATCCTGGCGCCGAAAGGGCACAGAAGTCAAGAGGACGTGAACGCATTGAACGGTAGAAA
Organism: Ceratina japonica; assembly: GCA_019453355.1. Lineage (NCBI taxonomy): Eukaryota > Metazoa > Arthropoda > Insecta > Hymenoptera > Apidae > Ceratina > Ceratina japonica. The sequence continues at coordinate 50,822 of SMSR01009314.1, read as the reverse complement.
CGGTCTTCCGCCGCCGAATCATCCTCCTCCACCGCCGCCGGTCGGGCAGGTCGTGAAGGTGAACGTGGGCGCCAACGTGCCGGACGTAGTCACGCCAGCTTCCGTTTACGATAATATGACTCATATACAGCAGGTCAAAGGTAAAGTATATGTCGTACTTGTGGCAAAACGTAAGCTATTCGTCAGAATTAAGGTTCTTGTTATAATTAAAACTTATAGGATTTTTGTCTTATTTAGAACTGGCAGCGGCCACTGCCGACGGATGCTACGGCGTGATGTCTAGCTTCCGGCCGTCGAACAGCGCGAAGTTGTACGCCTCGCCGGAGGATATGAAAACAGTTGGATATCGTTCCCGAAGTCTGCCGTCGCATACTACGCGTTGTCACGTGAGGAAATCGCACAGCTTGCGCACTACGAACACCACGTTCAAGCCGATGACCAATCAACAGAACGTGAACAACGCCGTGAGCAATAGTAATCAAGTGAACAACAATCAATTGACGAACAACCAGTATGCGCAACCGCTGAAGACGAACAGAAGCCACAGCACGGCTGGTATCCGAGAGAGAAAGAAGAAGACGATCACGACGAGTTCCTCAATCACTAATCTCGCCTCCATGGCGAACAACAACACCGGGAACGCGGTGTCGAACGCGGCCCCGCCGATTCCAGAACCGGATTACAGTCTCTCCGAATCGGAGAACGACGAGGGAGAGGAGGAAACCGACGACGACGGAGAGTCGGAGATCGCGAAGGAATTGGAGAAGGCAGCGGCGAGAGAGAAATTGGAATCTACCAGGGAAACGTCCGGGAACTCGAACACTTCCGGCTCGAGTTCTTCCGGCAGTAACTCGTTGCATCACTCGTTCAGCGTCGAAGAGATACAAAAGGTACGGACGCAGTTGAAGTCCTCGAAGAGCCATCCGAACGACTTCCTGCTGCAACAAACTCAACAGTCTCTCGCCGAGGACGGTGACAATAGCTCGAGCGGGGTCAGCTCCGACCAAGACGTTCCGGTGGGCCCGCCCACCGGTTTCGACGACACCACCGCGAGGAATCTTGCGAACGAGCAACACGCGACCGTGCTCTCAGTTACCAACACCGAGAAAGAGGCCAACCCGAAGAGGACTAGCTACGGTGGCAGCGGACTGTTGACCAGACACGCTGTCAGCCTCGCCCAGTTGCCACCGCCCATGGAAGTGGACGCCGAGGAGCAGAGCAACGACCTGTTCGTTCCGCCGCCGCCGGAGTTCAACGCGGGTCCCTCGGCAGGGAACGGCGACGAGCTGGTGTTCGCTCCGCCGCCCCAGTTCTGCGACAACAAGCAACAGCAGACGCAGCAGCAACCGAATCGCGTCAAGATCATTGGTGCGATACCTAAAGTCGCGAACAATCAAGTGAAGGCTTCCGGTGGCAGATTGCATAACCAGTGAGGATTCAACGATCGCCGATGAACGGACGAGTTCGCGTCGCGTGATCAGCAGATCACGAGATTTTTCAGAGTCAATTTAAACGTTTCCATATTAACCTACTCTCGGTCCGAGATTAATCAAGCGAGGCACGATTTATCTCGATAAATGTGTATTCGTCATCCGTTCTGTCGTTGACGACCGTGGCTACGGTTATACATTGCGTGTGACAACTGTGAAACATTGTTACACGCCGTTCGCCAAGTCAAGTGTAACAAGTGCGAGTGCGTAAATAACTGACTAAAGGCCTGTTTTATTTTTCCGAAAATTTTCTCTTTCCTTTTTCGAAGAACGCTCCGTGTTCGCCAATTTTTTACAAACTAGAGATATTAGTTGAGTACTGCGTCGTAAATGTAAAACGAACGAAAACTTGCCAATTTTCGTCTGTAATTAAAGTAAGGCGGTACAATTAAATTTGAGAAGCACTCTGAACGTTATGCTAATACTACGGTTTTATAGTTTTGACACACTATAATCGTAGCCTGAAACGGAGACCCGATACAATTTTTACAATAAAAATTTTTCACCGACGACTGTTGCAAAGATGCGTTTTTGTAAGAAACGAACGCGCGCCTGGTTCAGGATAACGTTGTCTCGGTCGAGCGTCTCTGGTAGTTGAATGAATCTATTCAGTGAATTTTTACCGTAAAACATAGAATACGAATCGTACGTTAGATTTAAAAGAAGAAGATGAGCGTGCGATGATTTCTATTCGCAGGAAGCCGGCTTGACGCCGGTAAGCGTAAAGTAGACGTATAAAGCAGGGCTGTGCGAAGAGGAGAGACCGTGAATTCCAAAGTCGAACGGCAGTCCGCCTGTTTTGTAGAACTTGTTCTTTGTGCAACATGGAATAAATAAATGAATTTGATAAAATTATGATCACAAAACGTGTGATTATTATTCTCATTCTGTATTTTATTTCGTATGAGAATTCTGGGGGGAGAATTGATTTTTTACTTTTCGGATTTATTTTCTTTTTAATCGCGAGGTAAATAATAGAGTGACTTACGCTCACCCCCTTCGCACGATGAGCTCTTGCGTTAAAAAATTCCCATAGCCGTCTCAATGAATGGCCTAAGGGGTGAACGAGNTGTGAAACATTGTTACACGCCGTTCGCCAAGTCAAGTGTAACAAGTGCGAGTGCGTAAATAACTGACTAAAGGCCTGTTTTATTTTTCCGAAAATTTTCTCTTTCCTTTTTCGAAGAACGCTCCGTGTTCGCCAATTTTTTACAAACTAGAGATATTAGTTGAGTACTGCGTCGTAAATGTAAAACGAACGAAAACTTGCCAATTTTCGTCTGTAATTAAAGTAAGGCGGTACAATTAAATTTGAGAAGCACTCTGAACGTTATGCTAATACTACGGTTTTATAGTTTTGACACACTATAATCGTAGCCTGAAACGGAGACCCGATACAATTTTTACAATAAAAATTTTTCACCGACGACTGTTGCAAAGATGCGTTTTTGTAAGAAACGAACGCGCGCCTGGTTCAGGATAACGTTGTCTCGGTCGAGCGTCTCTGGTAGTTGAATGAATCTATTCAGTGAATTTTTACCGTAAAACATAGAATACGAATCGTACGTTAGATTTAAAAGAAGAAGATGAGCGTGCGATGATTTCTATTCGCAGGAAGCCGGCTTGACGCCGGTAAGCGTAAAGTAGACGTATAAAGCAGGGCTGTGCGAAGAGGAGAGACCGTGAATTCCAAAGTCGAACGGCAGTCCGCCTGTTTTGTAGAACTTGTTCTTTGTGCAACATGGAATAAATAAATGAATTTGATAAAATTATGATCACAAAACGTGTGATTATTATTCTCATTCTGTATTTTATTTCGTATGAGAATTCTGGGGGGAGAATTGATTTTTTACTTTTCGGATTTATTTTCTTTTTAATCGCGAGGTAAATAATAGAGTGACTTACGCTCACCCCCTTCGCACGATGAGCTCTTGCGTTAAAAAATTCCCATAGCCGTCTCAATGAATGGCCTAAGGGGTGAACGAGATAAAGGAGATCCATAAACCGTACTGTAGCTCGTAATTAGAGAAAAAAAATACAAGATATATTAGTTCGTTAATCCCTAGACGACTGAGGCGGAACGCAAACAGTTATTCGTAATGACTATTAGAAATTGTAAGCGTCGCGTAGTAGACTTCGAGATACTCGTCTATCCGCAGTTCTCCTAACAGTATTTTTTATCTTTTCCTTTTCTCGTCCGTTTCTCTCTTGCACAATTTTTATGATTCTTGCTTTCGTACCGAATTTTTGAAAAACAGCGTTATCTATTCTAAAGGAAGACTTTAACACAGGAAAAGCAGAAGACTCAACATTTTCGCTCTCGATGTAAATAAGAACGTGATTTTGTATCCATTATTGTATAGATATTGTACAAATAAAACTGATCCGTTTATCGAACATGATGAAAACGTGATTTTATATACATTGTACAAACAGCATCCTTAAGTAAAACGTGATTTTATATAACCACTATATACTATATACTGTATATATCTATTGTACAGACGTATCGTTAACAAAACTAGCGGGACACGATTTTCTATCCACTATGTATATAATATATAATGTACACACCGTTAATCGAATAGCAACGCGCGATTTTATATCCATTATTTTGTATATATCTACTGTACAGGTGTACTATTAACTGGATAGTTTGAGGCAAGTCGTGCTAGATGAATGCTGTTTGTCGAAGNACACCGTTAATCGAATAGCAACGCGCGATTTTATATCCATTATTTTGTATATATCTACTGTACAGGTGTACTATTAACTGGATAGTTTGAGGCAATTCGTGCTAGATCAATGCTGTTTGTCGAAGAAAACAGTGTCAGCAATTAGTTCCATCTCGTTGAACGGTGAAAATTGAAGAATTTCGCGAGACACGGGGCCCGGTCGTCTAGGGATGAATCTTTTTAGGGGTGCGATCCGCGTGTGCGTGATACGTATAGAATGCGTGTAGCGTATATCGGTTTGTTTTTCATGTTTCTATGGAGGTACGACGCGTGTTTAATAACTTTTTACGTATGCAAACAATCCCTACTAGACTTATCTCATCCCAGCGAACCGATAGATGACGAAGGATTCAAAGAGGAACGCGTCGAGATACCAAATTAATTAAGGACGTTCGTTTGAAAATTCGTTTTCTTCGAACTGGGTGGAATGTTCTGTTCTGAAAATATGCCTATGTTGTGTCTGTCTTCGTTTTCTTTACTCGCATTCGTAGTAGAAGAAAGCAGTGCAAGTCTTTAACGCCCCTCATAAACTGAATATTCGCAATAACAAATTAAACATTAATGATTATGTGAAGGTTAATTAATTAATTTTAAATGGAGCGCGACTGCTCCTCACGAACGTCCTTAAATAAAATTCCTCTGTCTACTTTTCTATGTAATATCGAAGGAACCGAAAACGGCAAAAATATGCGATACGCAGTAGTGATGTATCTCAGCGTTTCGATTCCGTTTCTCTGCTGTTTAGACACTGCTCAACAAGCCTAATTCAAAAGTTCTACTCACAAAGGTCGTTAGGAGATTGTTTCCAGTTTGTAATATCTCAGAGTAAATAGCGTAAAGAGAAAGGGGAAGCGACAAGCGCATGAATTTATTATATCGGTAAGCTCGTTAAAAATAAAATCGCACTGCACTACGTCAACGCACCAACATTATTCAGCTTGTAAGATAAATCGTATTCCTTCCATCCGCGAATCAGGGCACACCGGGAGCCGTGAGATATCGTCTCATCCATTAAANACAAATTAAACATTAATGATTATGTGAAGGTTAATTAATTAATTTTAAATGGAGCGCGACTGCTCCTCACGAACGTCCTTAAATAAAATTCCTCTGTCTACTTTTCTATGTAATATCGAAGGAACCGAAAACGGCAAAAATATGCGATACGCAGTAGTGATGTATCTCAGCGTTTCGATTCCGTTTCTCTGCTGTTTAGACACTGCTCAACAAGCCTAATTCAAAAGTTCTACTCACAAAGGTCGTTAGGAGATTGTTTCCAGTTTGTAATATCTCAGAGTAAATAGCGTAAAGAGAAAGGGGAAGCGACAAGCGCATGAATTTATTATATCGGTAAGCTCGTTAAAAATAAAGTCGCACTGCACTACGTCAACGCACCAACATTATTCAGCTTGTAAGATAAATCGTATTCCTTCCATCCGCGAATCAGGGCACACCGGGAGCCGTGAGACATCGTCTCTTCCATTAAATAAGACAAACGTTCGCAACATTAATTCTTAATTACAGCTGCCATTGAATATCACAAACATTTTTTATAAACTTCATCGGTGAAATAATACTAAACAATTTCCTAAAAATTTGTGTTCGCAATAAGTCCAATATTAATGACATGTTGGGAATAAGAATGCGAATAATCTCGCGGCTCTCGGTGATACCAGCTACACTGCATTGTACATATACAATTATCGAATAACATTGCTACTTGTATTTGAATATCTATAAACCGATTATGATTATTGTATTATGATTATTATTATGGTTATAGTTATATTACCTAACACTTCGTGAGACAGGCACAGGAACACACATTCAGCGCGATAGATCTATAAGCGAATAACCATTGAGAGCATCGTCCTTCCTAATTATTGTTTCTATACGCATTTTCAAGTTTAAAATTGTATTCATATACACAGAGAAAACACGATATAGATAATTAATCGAACCGGTCCGCGTTGATCGAAGCGTGGCCCGAGATCACCACACACGTACAGTTTCGAGTCGAAGGGAATCATATTTATAAAGATAAGTATTAAATGTTCCTTGAATATTTTATTGTTTGTTTTTCGATCGGGAAACAAAACGTGCGAGAGTGGTCGCCGATGCGTGTATATCGTTTCACCGTATAAAAGAGATACACCTCGATCGACTGGTTGATGAATTCGAGTCAGTAAAGCAATACATATTGTAAGCACTACAACGGCTCGTGTATTAATAAACCGTTTCAATAATAGAATCCCACGGCTGTTTCTTCACGAATTAATCGAACTTCCTCTACTCCTAAATTCTCTATTTATTATAATAAATGTCCCAATGTATACAAAGAAGAAGTTCATTTTAGAGTTATATTAATTGGAAATTAACATGTGTCCTTAAGGAGATCATTTAGATTCCTACATTTAATTAATAAATTAATAAGTGGAATACTTTCTAATTGATGTAAATCAAAATTTTTCCGAAACTCACGGCGCTTGATCACAAAAATTCAAATCACTGTCATAGACAGGGACACGAACCTGAGACAGGGATGCCGGAGAAACGCGTTCCTTACTCCTTCCACCAGCCGATTGGCTCGATTCCCCCATTGCGAACCTCTGGAGGGGANTCAAGTTTAAAATTGTATTCATATACACAGAGAAAACACGATATAGATAATTAATCGAACCGGTCCGCGTTGATCGAAGCGTGGCCCGAGATCACCACACACGTACAGTTTCGAGTCGAAGGGAATCATATTTATAAAGATAAGTATTAAATGTTCCTTGAATATTTTATTGTTTGTTTTTCGATCGGGAAACAAAACGTGCGAGAGTGGTCGCCGATGCGTGTATATCGTTTCACCGTATAAAAGAGATACACCTCGATCGACTGGTTGATGAATTCGAGTCAGTAAAGCAATACATATTGTAAGCACTACAACGGCTCGTGTATTAATAAACCGTTTCAATAATAGAATCCCACGGCTGTTTCTTCACGAATTAATCGAACTTCCTCTACTCCTAAATTCTCTATTTATTATAATAAATGTCCCAATGTATACAAAGAAGAAGTTCATTTTAGAGTTATATTAATTGGAAATTAACATGTGTCCTTAAGGAGATCATTTAGATTCCTACATTTAATTAATAAATTAATAAGTGGAATACTTTCTAATTGATGTAAATCAAAATTTTTCCGAAACTCACGGCGCTTGATCACAAAAATTCAAATCACTGTCATAGACAGGGACACGAACCTGAGACAGGGATGCCGGAGAAACGCGTTCCTTACTCCTTCCACCAGCCGATTGGCTCGATTCCCCCATTGCGAACCTCTGGAGGGGATCGCCACGCCGTGCGTTACGCTACCTTCGTTGGAGGAGGATCGGCCATTTTTGCTGTTGGAAGGAGTAAGGAACGCCTTTCTCTGGCAGCCCTAGTCATAGGCAAACTGCATCATAGATGGAGAGTATTGAATTTTATCTACGTATAAACCGTAGAAGAGGGCAGCAGCGGACAGGAGTTGAGGGGATATATAGATTACGGCGGTCACCGATTACCGGCGTAAATGTTTCACGGGATGTAGAAACACGTCTACAACGTATACTCCGTTCTCCGGATCGTAACTATACACGCGTATTTAGACTTAGATTCCAGAAGTGCTGTCACATAACATAAGTGTATCTTATTGTTACAAATGCCTGCGATTAATAGTGAGCGTTAGCAGTTTCTCTACTCCTTTCGTGTAGATTCTCGCATCGTTTGACGTTTCACAAATTTAATGGTAAGTCACAATCGCGCGTCAAAAATACGTGTACGTATTGTTTTCAGAATGGCTTAGACACAGATTTCTTTCATAATTCCCGTTCGTCCACACAGTTCAATGATTTATTAAAGTTCTCACTTAATTAGACGACGTCAATACATTTTTTTATCGAATTTATGTAGAAACAGTATCGTCTCAAACTCGATTAGATTTTTTTTTAACACGCTCTACTTATTACTGCGTCCGAGTATTTTTGTTACAGTTATAAGACTGGTTGTATGTCGCACAGTATTATTTTGTAATCCGCAGTACTTATGAGAATATGCAACGCAAGTCTGCATATATGTTTGTATCTATACATATCAGTGTATATAAATATACTTATGCATACCTGCGTATATGTGAGCATTTATATTTTTATTTGTTTTAATACCCTTAATATACTTTATCTGGCTTATATTATCACTCTTATCTTTCTTTTTTACGCAGCTTTAAAATCTCTCGGTAAATTAATCGGTATTTATGTAAGAGAGTTTGATACTGTATCATAATAATACATTAAGTATTATAGTCTGCATCGAGGTGTCATCTTTTATAAAAAAAAGCGCTGATTAGATTACTTTGACAGTATCATGCTGTAAACACATTTGGTGTACTTTGTGTTCTACAATTCTTTTCTGTTTATGCGTATAAAGTTAATACATAAGGTGCAAAATGAAAACGAGAGGTGCATCAGACTTTTTCCAATTTTTGACATATATGTTTGTACATTTTTATTGCAAGATCANACACAGATTTCTTTCATAATTCCCGTTCGTCCACACAGTTCAATGATTTACTAAAGTTCTCACTTAATTAGACGACGTCAATACATTTTTTTATCGAATTTATGTAGAAACAGTATCGTCTCAAACTCGATTAGATTTTTTTTTAACACGCTCTACTTATTACTGCGTCCGAGTATTTTTGTTACAGTTATAAGACTGGTTGTATGTCGCACAGTATTATTTTGTAATCCGCAGTACTTATGAGAATATGCAACGCAAGTCTGCATATATGTTTGTATCTATACATATCAGTGTATATAAATATACTTATGCATACCTGCGTATATGTGAGCATTTATATTTTTATTTGTTTTAATACCCTTAATATACTTTATCTGGCTTATATTATCACTCTTATCTTTCTTTTTTACGCAGCTTTAAAATCTCTCGGTAAATTAATCGGTATTTATGTAAGAGAGTTTGATACTGTATCATAATAATACATTAAGTATTATAGTCTGCATCGAGGTGTCATCTTTTATAAAAAAAAGCGCTGATTAGATTACTTTGACAGTATCATGCTGTAAACACATTTGGTGTACTTTGTGTTCTACAATTCTTTTCTGTTTATGCGTATAAAGTTAATACATAAGGTGCAAAATGAAAACGAGAGGTGCATCAGACTTTTTCCAATTTTTGACATATATGTTTGTACATTTTTATTGCAAGATCATGAGACGAGTATCGCGACCTAGAATTAAAGAAATTCATGTTGAGAAATAGCTTTCACTTCGATCAATTAACATTGTATATAGTGCATGAAAGAATCATTCTACAACATGTGTAATAGAGATTATTTAGCGAGGGTGAGAATTGCATCCAAATAAAAAATCATCCATATATGCGTTCTGTATATTTGTTGAATAAGGAATTCCTGTTTTGTTTTAGCGCATTTCACTCAGATAATACTACAATGGTCTCCGGATCGTAACTATACACGCGTATTTAGACTTAGATTCCAGAAGTGTTGTCACATAACATAAGTGTGTCTTATTGTTACAAATGCCTGCGAATAATAGTGAACGTTAGCAGTTTCTCTACTCCTTTCGTGTAGATTCTCGCATCGTTTGACGTTTCACGAATTTAATGGTAAGTCACAATCGCGCGTCAAAAATACGTGTACGTATTGTTTTCAGAATGGCTTAGGCACAGATTTCTTTCATAATTCCCGTTCGTCCACACAGTTCAATGATTTATTAAAGTTCTCACTTAATTAGACGACGTCAATACATTTTTTTATCGAATTTATGTAGAAACAGTATCGCCTCAAACTCGATTAGATTTTTTTTTAACACGCTCTACTTATTACTGCGTCCGAGTATTTTTGTTACAGTTATAAGACTGGTTGTATGTCGCACAGTATTATTTTGTAATCCGCAGTACTTATGAGAATATGCAACGCAAGTCTGCATATATGTTTGTATCTATACATATCAGTGTATATAAATATACTTATGCATACCTGCGTATATGTGAGCATTTATATTTTTATTTGTTTTAATACCCTTAATATACTTTATCTGGCTTATATTATCACTCTTATCTTTCTTTTTTACGCAGCTTTAAAATCTCTCGGTAAATTAATCGGTATTTATGTAAGAGAGTTTGATACTGTATCATAATAATACATTAAGTATTATAGTCTGCATCGAGGTGTCATCTTTTATAAAAAAAAGCGCTGATTAGATTACTTTGACAGTATCATGCTGTAAACACATTTGGTGTACTTTGTGTTCTACAATTCTTTTCTGTTTATGCGTATAAAGTTAATACATAAGGTGCAAAATGAAAACGAGAGGTGCATCAGACTTTTTCCAATTTTTGACATATATGTTTGTACATTTTTATTGCAAGATCATGAGACGAGTATCGCGACCTAGAATTAAAGAAATTCATGTTGAGAAATAGCTTTCACTTCGATCAATTAACATTGTATATAGTGCATGAAAGAATCATTCTACAACATGTGTAATAGAGATTATTTAGCGAGGGTAAGAATTGCATCCAAATAAAAAATCATCCATATATGCGTTCTGTATATTTGTTGAATAAGGAATTCCTGTTTTGTTTTAGCGCATTTCACTCAGATAATACTACAATGGAGATCGACATGTCTGACATAGAAGAAGATGAGGTATTTATACGAAAAACCTAATTTATCTTCGATTATATAAGTCGATATAATTATGACACACGACTTAATCTTGTTCAACGTTCAATTTCAGTTCCAAGATGCCCACGAATCTCTACCGCGGTAAGTATGATAGAGAGATATTAAAGATAATGAAATAGAGATATGCTTACATACTACAAATACTTGATCTTTTCTCACAAGGCCTGCTTCCATGGATTTGGATACAGCGATAATGGAAGCAAGAAAAGCAATACATTGTTTTTTTAATAATGAGTTCGATGAAGCGAGGAAAATTATGGAACCATGGGCGAACAGCAGCATGTACCATTCCCTAGGAACGAGCGTATTCGCGTTTCTGGAGGCTATTCTCACATACGAACAAGTATTAAACAATCTAATTAAGAAATAAAGCCACTCAACTACCTGGAAAAATAGTTTTTATAAGAAATGGTGAATGTAATATAAAATCTATTCAAGGATTTGGAAGCTACAGTCGAGATTCAAAATGAACGATGATTTCACGTAGTATTACGTTCACTACGTTCTCATAAAATAGCGTATTTTTCTGTGAGCCAGAGTTGGCTTATCTTCTAAATCAAACTTGTTTTTGTCTTGTGATTGATATATTGGAACATGTGTTGCCCAGACTCCCATTGAAAAAGCAGGAGCAGCTGTAAGGCAGTGCATGACCGTATGCTTGAAACAACGTAAACACACGACATTAACACAAAATATAGGCAAAATGGTCAAGAGGACTAACTACGATTCTTACACACTTGGTAATGTACCGCATTATGTATGTATGTAATGTGCGTGTTATCTACCAACATGTTATGTCTATAGAGCATGACTTATCAAGCTACTGGCAATTACTACAATTGCTTCTTAGACAGAAGACATCGTCTGCTTCTAGATAGCTATCTGAAGAGCATGCAAACAGCATAGTTTCAGTCTGTTAGCAGATTATGTAATTTATCCTAGTAGTCTCAATTTTTAAGTACACGTTACTCGATTATTCAGTGTTCATAACAACCGTTTATAAGATATTCGTTTCGTACGTCGATGTGATTTATCAGTTCACATCAATCTTTAAAATTAGAACTAATCATCGCCTTAATTGATAAATACTACGTAAATCCACAGGAGTGACAAAAACTTATTATTGCAGAGGAAGTGCACGCGGAACTCTGTTATGCTGAATCACTCCTTTTAAGGTCGATGCTCACGTTTGTGGAAGACGAGACTTTGGTCAGCTTCGTCAAGGCTGGATTGAAAATTCGTACCTGCTTTTTGTCGTATAAGTAAAGGAATATACTTACGTGTAACTCATACGTCGTGAATTATCCGACATTGATATTTAGAAGATATAAAAATGAATAGGGACCGTATTATAGTCTGTTTCGTTCGCACAGGGAATGTCTAACGATTTTAAATAATCGTAAGTGGGAAAGCGAGGCTCATAGGATACATTTCGAGAGTGGTGTTCGTACCGGTATCGGTGCATTTAATTTGGTACGTATAATTATGCTGTTAGAATGTTATGAGTATAAATAAGAATAATTCCATGTAAACTGTATGACTGTAATTTATAGATGATCTCGCTGCTGCCAGCAAAAGTTATTAAACTCTTAGAATTCATCGGATTCTCGGGTGATAAGGTAATCCTCGTTTAAAAACTTAATAACTTTAATATTGGACTCTCAATTAACGATTGAACATGTACAAATTGACGTTCTTTTTAACAGGACTATGGTTTATCGGAACTGGAAGCAGGATATAAACAAAGAGCAGGATTGCGACACGTATTATGTGTAATGATTCTTTTGGCATACAATCTGCTGGTCACATTCTTTTTAAGTCACGCGGATGGTGATTTGGAGTGGTGTGAAAAAGTTCTGGAAGAGGAGCTAAGCCTTTACCCGAACGGTGTATGGTTCTTGTTTTTCAAGGGTAGATTAGAGTTGACGAGAGGGAACTTCGAAAGTTCCGTGGAATGGTATACAAGGTCTTGGAAGAGCCAAGATTTATGGCCTCAATTTCACCACATATGTTTCTGGGAACTAATGTGGGCGCACTGCGCGTTGCAACAGTGGAGTCAAGCCTCAGCGTTCGCCAATATTCTAGCGACAGAATCGAATTGGTCGAGGACTACTTATTTCTACCAGAGAGCGACGACGCTTCTTATGCAAAATCCTCCGTCGAAGAGCGAGGAGAAAGAAATGATAGACAATCTGATGATGCAGGCACCCACTCATAAACAACGTATCGCCGGAAAGTCTTTACCGATGGAAAAGTTTGTGATTAAAAAGACTAAACGGTATTTTGCTCAAAAGAAAAAACTAGTCCTGCCTATATTTGAACTTATGTACGTATGGAATCTGTTTCGCACGATAGGGAAACGTCAAGATTTAATGTTGAACATGTTCAAAGTAATCGAAGACGCTGAAAAGGAACTCGAGAGAGCCCCGTAAGTTTTGCAGGATAGAATTCGTTTTCTTAAGTAACTGGTTAACGAGTACTACTAAATATTTCGCAGGAAAACGGAGTTTCATGCAGACAATGAAGGACTCATATTGCTTCTTAAAGGTGCTTGCTTACGACAAATGAAGCACCCTTTATTGGCTGAAAACTGTTTGAGGCGCGTTATGGAATTAGATAAATCCATCAAAGAAGACACGTACTTACTCCCTTACACAATGGTAGAGCTAGCTTTATTGGCACACGATCAGGGAAACGTTCAACTCGCTATCACATACTTAGAAGATGCTAGGTAAGTATTTCAATACATTTCTCTTATTGATTTAATTATATACATATGTTAATGATCTGGTATCGTTCTTATCCTTCTCTCCTTCCTCCTTTTCCGGTCTGCTTTCGTTTTTTTACAGAAAAAATTATTCCGGTTATTTATTGGAGTCCAGGCTACATTTCAGAATTCATTCCGATCTGATGACGCNATGGCCTCAATTTCACCACATATGTTTCTGGGAACTAATGTGGGCGCACTGCGCGTTGCAACAGTGGAGTCAAGCCTCAGCGTTCGCCAATATTCTAGCGACAGAATCGAATTGGTCGAGGACTACTTATTTCTACCAGAGAGCGACGACGCTTCTTATGCAAAATCCTCCGTCGAAGAGCGAGGAGAAAGAAATGATAGACAATCTGATGATGCAGGCACCCACTCATAAACAACGTATCGCCGGAAAGTCTTTACCGATGGAAAAGTTTGTGATTAAAAAGACTAAACGGTATTTTGCTCAAAAGAAAAAACTAGTCCTGCCTATATTTGAACTTATGTACGTATGGAATCTGTTTCGCACGATAGGGAAACGTCAAGATTTAATGTTGAACATGTTCAAAGTAATCGAAGACGCTGAAAAGGAACTCGAGAGAGCCCCGTAAGTTTTGCAGGATAGAATTCGTTTTCTTAAGTAACTGGTTAACGAGTACTACTAAATATTTCGCAGGAAAACGGAGTTTCATGCAGACAATGAAGGACTCATATTGCTTCTTAAAGGTGCTTGCTTACGACAAATGAAGCACCCTTTATTGGCTGAAAACTGTTTCAGGCGCGTGATGGAATTAGATAAATCCATCAAAGAAGACACGTACTTACTCCCTTACACAATGGTAGAACTAGCTTTATTGGCGTACGATCAGGGAAACGTTCAACTCGCTATCACATACTTAGAAGATGCTAGGTAAGTATTTCAATACATTTCTCTTATTGATTTAATTATATACATATGTTAATGATCTGGTATCGTTCTTATCCTTCTCTCCTTCCTCCTTTTCCGGTCTGCTTTCGTTTTTTTACAGAAAAAATTATTCCGGTTATTTATTGGAGTCCAGGCTACATTTCAGAATTCATTCCGATCTGATGACGCTGACTGGAAAGAAACCCGGAGAAATTTTATCATAATACATAGTATATTGTATTGTACCTGAGGAATAAGTTTTCTGCTCGGGAATTACTGCCAATAGCACCACTATTGAAGATTCGGGCAGTATCGGGCTAAGCTGACAATTTTATCCAAGGAATCCTATCACAAGGCTTTTATTCCTTTCGTATCTCCCTTCGTCCGTCAGCTGTTTCTCTGCCGTACATCTGTTCTTTCACCAATTTTTGTTATCGAATGTGCGGCTGGAATAGCTGTAGGACGCACGATATTTTATATACAAGTATTGTATAAACAAATATCTTCAGTAGCTGATATTCGTCTAAAGTTGAATTGCACACAGACGTTGCAATCGAATAAGAAAAGGTCTAGGAAAATACTTATAGGTTTATTTATTTTTTCAATTTAAATTATTTTTATTATAACATATATATTAGTGACAAATAGTAATATATGTGTAAGACACAAAAGTTGTAATAGAGTATTTAATATATTGTAAAGGAGATCTAGTATGTGAAAGAGGAAATTGGTAATAAAACTTAATTTATCACTGATAAGCCATCTCGATATTTATGCCCAATACTGGTATATTTAATTGACGTATTTTAATACAGTTAATTCTTACAGCTACAAGAGGAATTGGGGGTACGCCTTTCCATCGTTCGCAAATCAGGAACCTTTTCCTTAAACTGCCTTGAAATTGACATTCGGTTCTAAATAGAGATATCCCCGCGTGAATGCAAGTATAATTCTCTCGACACCGCTATCGTTGTCTATCTCGCATGTTAACCGGTTCGCGGACCTACCTCAATCCCCACCTAGTCTAGAGTTAGACAGCCAGCTGAAAACTGTTACTATACATATAGGTCACTGTGTCAGAACGCGAATACGAAACGCGGTATTTAAACTTCGGAAATTTATATCTAAGGAACGGATCGCGATGTCGGAATGAAATAAAATTTATTTTTTCGTTTTAAATTGCGCTGTCAGTTGAGAGGAAACGAACATTTATAATCGCAAATTTTAGGAAGACGGATTAAATCAATGGTAATACAATTCCGTAGTACTTTAATTAAGTAATATGGTATCAGGGTTGTAATAAATAAAAATAATACGCAAGAACACACCCAGAATTAACTTGTACGTAACAGGTTTATTTAAAAAAAATTGAATCTTAAGCTATATTACAAAAGAAACAAGTTAAGTGAAGAGAATGATACACATTTTCGAAATGGTATGAAACGATAAGAAGTAGGAACACAGAACTTGGCGTATGTATGAACAATCTTAAAGACTAACAGTTCAAGCCTCTCTCATTTACTTCTTCTTCTCTTCTTTCTTCTCTTCCTCCTTCTTTCCCTCGGCAGTCTCCTTCAACGCCGGCTTGCCGGTCTGCTCGATCTTGATCGACCGCTCACCTTCGCTCTTTGGTTGTTCCTTTCTGGGTGCGGTGATGCTAAGCACTCCGTCCGACGAAATCGTCGACGACACCTGGTCGATGTCGCATTGCTCAGGAATCATGTATTTCCTGGTGAACTGTCTCGAGATCCATCCGTGCTCGTCCTTCTTCTCCTCGTGCTTGCCCTCGACGATCACACATTTGTCTACGACCTTGACGTTGATCTCGTCGGGTTTGAACTGCTGCACGTCCAGGACGACTTGGAATTTGTCCTTGTCAGCCTTGACGGTGGAGGTGCCTCCTCCTTCGGCGTTTCGCAGGAGTTCGCCCCAAGGTCGCCAGTATGCAAGAGGGCTTCTCATCAGTCTTCTTTCCCGATTAGGCAGGATGTACCGTTCGAGGATGTTCGGGTTCAAAAGTTGGTCCGGGTACAAACCCAAGCCGAAGTCCTGGTCGAAGATTCGGTGTGGTCTCTCCAGGTCTTCCCACCAGTCGGAGAACAGCAACGGTACCAGAGACATTTTTCCTCGATTTATTTCTTCTTGAGCACGTAAAGATTCGTATGAAGTCGGTTTGGAAAATCGCTTTGACTCTCACTTCGATGCGCTCGCTTAGAACGTCTGAAGTTCACTGTTGCTGCAATTCGGACTCGCCGGTATTTATAGTCGCACCGGCCGGCCGGCGTTACTAACGCCGCGCTTCACGTATGGAGCATCGAGAACATTCGCGATTCGACGTTTTCGAGAAAATTCACTATTTTATTCACTTTGCACGGCATTTTCGGGAACGTACATGATTTCTAGAAAGTTCTTTCGAAAATTCGAGTACAGTAATAATGTAAATCAATCGTAAATCTCGTAATTAAACGTTTTCATCGTCTGCGCTAGCTGCTTTGTTTTACTAAACGTTCGTTCAAAATAATTTTTGACACAGCGATGGAAATGACTCAAGAATGTATTAATACTTTCCTGAGAATATGCGAAAACGTGCTGTATACGTATGTAACGAATGTTAGAACAAAGTTATTACATTCTCTGGCAGTTTTTCCATTTTCAAACATTGTATTAATCCAAAGTGATGTTCGTGCGTGCCAAATCTTGCTGCATCAACGTACAACGGTTTAATTTAGATTTATCGCTCTTCCTCGTTTTAGAATGCATGGAACAAAATTTATTTGATTAATCTGATGCGAAATCATCGTTTTAAAATAGGTTCCTGCTTCGTACGTTAATAATATGAAATATAAAAACAAACTTCGAGCATAAACACGATTCGAATCGCGCTGTTTATCAGTTGCTCGCTCACCTTATCGTTAACACTGTTGGGAGAGCGGAGCTGATTGTACAGTATCAACAATACCACACATGGATTCTACCAATTAAATGTTAAAAAAATCTTGTACGAAGGAATAATTGCTGGCAGTCGAGAACGTTCGATTGGTTTAAATTTAACATTACGTAAACAGAATTTCATTCCAAGACAGAAAATAGTAGGAAACGATCGATAATAGAGAGCGAATTATTTTTCTCATACGTGCACAATGAAAATTCTACGTTTTTCTAGAACATTCGATGAAGTAAATTAGATTGGCGACTCATCGTCTCCGTCGTAATGAAGCCTATAAACAGAGCCGCTAAAATTGTAAGCACGTTTCTTTCTGAGGCGTGTCAAAAAAATTACAGGCGATCAGGTAAAACGTTTTGGAAACGTTCGGGCTTCTGCGTACGCATCGAAGTATTACACGTCAGTTTTATTGTAACTTAATCAATATCTTTAAAAGATCGTGCGCTACGTTATACAAACATTAATAACAATTTCCTCCAGTCTCTTACACTAATATAAACTCTGTCTTTTTAACTGTTCATGAATATTCTCGAAAGATCGTACTGTGCGCTACGTTATAAAAATGTTAATAACAATTTCTTCCAGTTTCTTACAGTAGTACAAGCTTTATATTTTTAACTGTTCATCAATATTCTCAAAAGATCGTACTGTGTTCTACGTTATAAAAATATTAATAACAATTACCTCCAGTTTCTTACAGTAATATAAACTCTGTATTTTTAACTGTTCATGAATATTCTCGAAAGATCGTACTGTGCACTACTTTATAAAAATATTAATAACAATTTCCTCCAGTTTCTTACAGTAGTATAAGCTCTATATTTTTAACTGTTCATGAATATTCTCAAAAGATCGTACTATTCGCTACGTTATAAAAATATTAACAACAATTTCCTCCAGTCTCTTACACTAATACAACCTTTGTCCTTTTCCTTTTAATGCGTATAGCATTAACTTCGATTTTAACCGTTGCTGTATTTAAAATCTTGAAATGTCCGTGAGTTCATGATATAAATAAACTTGAGTTACGTCTATTTGAAATCGTACACAGGTATAGGTACGATACATATAGGTGATCTGAAATTGATCTCTTTAAATAATAAATTGCACGGGTCATGCTTAATACGATGACACTGACGATAGGAGATGAATTAAAGTTCAACGTTCGAAACGTTGCATATATGTATGTCGAACGTTCGTGCAACGTCTGTACGCTGAGGTCAATGTTCCCCACTTCCGTCTAGCAGCATCCTCAAGATCGATACGAGCGCGCAAAAGCATAACGTTTACTATTAATTCCAAGGTGCATGGACCACTAGTCCAGGACCACTTAAAAAAGAATTCATTATCATATACATATGTGACGAATATATATTATATGATTTCTGTTAAATAATCAATTATCTTATTCCATGTATACTAAACTAGTTGTATAAATATGATAAGATAACTCGTATTTATAATGCATATTAATTTGTTAATTGCTATTTTCATTTTTATGTTTAAGTTAGACGTCTTCGACGGTCAAGGTATATTGAGAGAGAGATTACCTACTGTATATAATAGATTATTGTGTAACACCGCTAGGCTGATGCAATGCTATTCAATTTGACAGAACAGGTTGATGCAATAAACAATTTTGAACAGAAACCTGGAAAAACCGAATGATTCGTCTTATAATTTCTAATAATCTCTATCCGTTTTAAATAAACATTTAAAAAGTGTAATCAGACTAAGTAGAAAAGAAAGAGCAAGCGCGGAATTGCCGCCGCTGAGCAACGTTTTTAAAATAGAAGTACATTGCGTTTATAGTTTTCGTATTACATCATTATATGTATCATTAATTGATTCATTGTCAAAGACGTTTCGAGATAAATATAGAAGAGTCTCGAGTTTTCGAGATAAATACAGAAGAGTCTCGAGTTTTCGAGAAAAGAGCAGCTGTCACTCAGAACTATCGGTGGTTCTATATATACAATTGCACCCCGTGCGCACGGTCACAGTTCAGAGAGGTCCGGCAAGCAGCGCGAACGTGTTCTCTGCTACGTTAGTCTCTACGTGCGAATTTCATTGAAAATACAAGTTGTCGAAGATGAGGAGAGGAATAACACTGGTCCCAAGATTGTTTTCCCACTGGTGGGAAACGCTGGAGCAGTCGCACCGGTTGCTCGATCAGCATTTCGGAAGAGGATTGAGACCGGAACAACTGGTCTCGGCGGTGCTTGAAAGATCGCCGAACAGGCTGTCGCCGTACAGTTTCTATCGCCCTTGGCTGGATTGGGAACGAGACGACGAAATCGGTCAATCCATCGTGAAGAGTGACAAAGATAAATTTCGAGTAATTCTCGATGTGCAACAGTTCAAACCTGAGGAAATCAACGTGAAAGTCGTCGACAATTTCATCGTCGTAGAAGGTTGGTATCAAGATCTATGTTTAATAAGTTTATTCAAATGAGAAGATTTTCTTTGCATCGTGAAAATAAACGAAACTGAGGCAACGTCTGCTGTACGTTTTCTATCTGGCGCCATGCGCGCGAGAACAACGTTCAGCAACGTTTTCTTATTAAGTACTGCTAGGCTGATGCAATCCTCTTCAATGAATTAGTCAATTAGTTTTTCGAATATTGTTTGCTATCTTTATTTATTGCTAAGATGACTAATCATGTTTTTGATTTGTTACAGGGAAACACGAAGACAAACATGACGACCATGGTATAATTGCAAGGCATTTCATTAGGAAGTACTTAGTACCTGATCAGTGCGATCCCGACAAAGCGACCAGCAGTATGTCCGAAGATGGTATTTTGACGATAACTGCACCGTTGAAGCCAGAGGAAATAGAGAAGAAACGAGAGAAAGTGATTAAAATCGAACACGTGAAGAAACATGAGGCGATAGAAGATGAAGAGCCTGAGAAGATGAAACAGAGGCAATAGAAATTTGTTCGTCCACCTCTCGTACACTCGTACATTTAGTACTTTCTTTATTTTTTACTGCGTTTTGTAAATTCGTTGATTGTTTGTAGTCTGTTTGTTACAAGTGAGCCTGTGTATGAATAAATGATGTGTAACTAGTCAAATAGTGTAAATTCTTATTGTTCATCCCCTTCGATCAATCTACGTAATTTCCAAAAATATTCCAAAAGCATTACGATAGTCACTTCTGTAATTCTTTATCAAATAATTTTCATACTATCACATTAAACCTTGTATGCTACTCCACGAGACGCTATCTATTCTATCAGCTCTATGTATAGTAATTAAAGTATTATGTATGAAAATGAATACCGGCCGGCTTGGCGCCGATTGCATTATCTATTTATTTATAGAATAAGTTGGACTCATATTTAACTCTAAGGTTTAAAAGGAGTAAAAGATATAGTCTACGTAATCGTTCAACGCATTTCTTTCATCATTCGAACATAAGAAAAGTATTTCTGCTCCATTATATTCAATTCACGTTTTGAGGAATAGTAACCGAATTTCATTTAATCAGGACAGTTCTTAATCATAAAATATAGATCGAGAAAGTTTGAAAAAACGTACACGACGTAAATAACACTGTTTTATACGACGCGATCGACTGACTCACTGATTCGTCGGAGCTGGTCGGACGTCCTTCAACTGCACATGNATTTCTGTAATTCTTTATCAAATAATTTTCATACTATTACTTTACACCACGTATGCTACTCCACGAGACGTTATCTGTTCTATCAGCTCTATGTATAGTAATTAGTAATTAAAGTATTATGTATGAAAATGAATACCGGCCGGCTTGGCGCCGATTGCATTATCTATTTATTTATAGAATAAGTTGGACTCATATTTAACTCTAAGGTTTGAAAGGAGTAAAAGATATAGTCTACGTAATCGTTCAATGCATTTCTTTCATCATTCGAATCTGGGAAAAGTATTTCTGCTCCATTATATTCAACTCACGTTTTGAGGAATAGTAACCGAATTTCATTTAATCAGGACAGTTCTTAATCATAAAATATAGATTGAGAAAGTTTGAAAAAACGTACACGACGTAAACAAAACTGTTTTATACGACGCGATCGAATGACTCACTGATTCGTCGGAGCTGGTCGGACGTCCTTCAACTGCACATGGAGGCAGCCAGTCAATGGCAGAGCCGGTGGCAAAACAAGAGACAGACTATGAGAAATGGGAGCTATCTGTCTCTTGTAATGCCGCGATTGGTTAGGTTGCGCAAGAAAGATAGCATATTCCAATAGTCTCTTTATCTTTCATTCCGCATCGCCAAACTGGCCACGACTTTTTTACAGGGAAGGCGTCCTCCATGTTTATATGCTTAAGGCTGTTTGTAACTCCGATCGTTTATTCTCCCCATGGAAACATCGCCGCATAAAATAAATTCGCCATGTATTCGCATAAAATAAATTTGTCAAATATTCGCTACTCTATACTATTGGGCATTGCTCAGGAGCTTTTGTATTCATACAATAATTCGGTTTATCTATCTATCTATCAATTCGCGTCTCGAGGAATAATAACCGAGCTGCATTTAATTAGGATAGTTCTCAATCATAAGACGTATCATAAGTTTGTAAAGACGAACTGAATTTAAGAATGCAAGTAAGGATAATTTTACGTTTCGTTAATGAAAAGTTGAAGAGGATCGAATGGAAGGAATAAAGTTTTTCAGACAGATTTAGAGTGTTTAACTTATAAATTTATTAGAACATAAAAAAAACACATACACGTTGACTAGTGACTATACATCTGTATATTCACAATACTCGTGGGAACTTAAACGAAAAAGTGCGATTTTATGAAAAGAAAAATGATTTGAAAGACTTACAATAAATGCGTTATCACTAAATGTATTAATCACATCATATTTTATCTAACGAAGAAGATATTATGTACGACAGGAATATTTATATCGACGCAGTCTAACGATATGAAACAGTGAATATGATTATTACATTAAATAGGAATCGCAATGGAGAATGGAGATGCACTGAGTGTTCACTTCTTCTCCTCTTTCTTCTCCTCGTTCTGCGGCTTCGGCTGCTTGGCTGCCTTCGACTGGATCGCCGGCTTGCCGGTATGCTCGATCTTTATCTGTCGCTCGTTCTCCAGCTTGGGCTGATCCTTCCTCGGCGCGGTGATGCTCAGCACGCCGTCCGTCGACAGCTTCGACGTGACTTGCTCGACGTCGCACTGTTCCGGGATCAGGTACTTCCTCACGAACTGACGAGACACCCATCCGTGTTCGTCGCGTTTCTCCTCGTGTTTTGCCGTGACGACGACGTATCTGTCGACGACCTTCACGTCGATCTCGTTCGGCTCGAACTGTTGAACGTCCAAGACCACTTGGAACTTGTCTTTGTCCGCCTGGACGGTCGAAGTACCCGCCTCGTTTCCACGGAGAAGTTCAGCCCATGGTCGGTAGTACGATTTCTTTCGTGGTTGCATGTAAAGTTCCACGCGACTCGGCGTCATTAACTGATCCGGGTAGAGACCCAGCCCGAAGTTCTGGTCCAAAAGCCGGTGCGGCCGCTCCAAATCCTCCCACCAGTCGGAGAACAGCAATGGTACCAGAGACATGTTTCTTCTTTTAGCGGTGATAAGTTTTCACTGATGAAAACGTTAAACTTGGAATGTGTAACTGACACTGGCTGAGACAAACTCGCTTTGAATGCTTTGAATTCGCTTCGATCTTTACCGGTCGGTTGCTACGGTAACACTGGCTATCGCCATTCCGTGCCGGCTCTATTTATGCGATTACGGGCATACTCGCGACGCTCGCGACGTTTCGAGAGTTTCGAGACTCTTCTAGAATCGAGCGACTATTGATTCATAATTACTACATTTCAAAATGCGATGATTTTTTAAATTTTGCATCGAACAATTTAATTCTTTTTCGGGACGTTAGAAAATCCAATTTTCTACGTAACGGATGATAGAAAATTGAAATAAAATCAAAGTATGAGAAATTAGACATTAAAGAAGCAATTAGAAATTGCTCGATTTCTCTGGTCGTTAGTTTCAGGCAGAAACTCGCTGATGAAATTTTCAACTTATACTTTATAACTTTGAGTCACCGATAAAGAAACATTCTAAACTTGAATATCATCAATGACAAATCGAATTTTTCTGGCTATTCAAAGAAACAACAATTCTACTGATTTCTAATTCAGAAATGTGGAATTTTTTAAGGTATATTAATATAGGAAATGACATAATTAAACTATGTAAGAAAGCTTCAATAAGTAATTCCGTATATGAAATAATATCAACAAGACTTCGTAAAGGACACTGTTTTATACTTGATCAACCGACTGGCTCGTCGAAGGTCCTTCAACTATTGTCCTTTATTTTTTTTAAGGAAGTGGCTGTTTGCTACTCCGACACGAAAACAAAGCCACATAAAATAAAATATTCGGCAAATATTCGCTACCCTACAGAAAAAAGGAAGAAACTAGAAATTTCGCACGTTATTCCATCTCACATTATCTATTAGATATTCTTATCTATCATTTTTTTTTTACTCTGAAATCTAATCTAAATAGTTCTAAATAAATTGAATGAAAAAAATGTAACCGATAATAAAAGACACAGAAAGCCATCTGAGAATGTTTTTATTAGGATTACATGTGGCAAGCGAGGCTTTTGTTTCCAATTCCTCTAAAATTTAAAATTCATCTCATAACATTCTTTTTACGTACATACATACATACTGTCAGTACAATAAAAAGTGCCCTTTCTTTCAGTATTTCGCACTCCATTTACTACTACAAATTATTGTTCTTTAGAAATATCACCTCAACGTCTTCGGAAAGGTCGTCGTTCGGCATCCTTTGGATAAATTTTGTTTTCTAACGAACCTATACTATATTCAAGTACAACATATTGAAGAATATCTGGCTTGATCGCTCTTAGAATGCATCAGAAATACGAGACGATGGCAAATGATAAGAACGAATCAATATTACGTCGGGGAACATTACATTTATTTGTTCGACGAACTAACGCGCGTATTATCGTCTTCTTTCTTTTTTATAAAAGATTAACAAAACATCTTGCATGTAAAAAACGTTTGTTGCTCATTTGATCACGCTTTGTTGAAATTGCTAAGTTACTCGCTAAGAATGAGCTCTATATATATTTTTTATGTAATATCTTATGTACAGCGACTTCTATTAATATTCAGAGACATTTCAACACGGAATAACTTTGTCAATATTCCGCTAAACAATTTAATTTTCTGTGTGGGATGTTACAAACTTAGTTTATTAAACAAGTTGTTTAATTAAATATTAGAGAAGTGATTCCGTGTCGAAATATGGCCGAATATTAACTGGGGTCACCGTGTATCAATGGTTCTGTACAGCTCATGCCAGACTCTTCAATTTGATAGAATTTGATACCATTGATAAAAGGTAAATAATATATGATAGAACAATATGGATACAATGTACAGCTGAATTAAATAGATATATACTACATAATTAAGTATCACTAAACGTTACTAGTGTTAATTGTGCATTTCTCCTTGTGTTTATAATCTTTTAGTTTTGTTTATAATTTTATTGTTGTCGCCAAGGGGCTAAGTTCCAAAAAGACATCGGAAACCATGTATTACACTAAACCTTGTAACATTTTTTGATATGTTTTATGTTTCTAAGTATCATAGAAGTTTCTTTGTAGGCATGTAATGACAACTCTCTGATGGACAGTAACAGTAGTAACAATTATAGAAGTAGCACTAACGATGATACTATGAGCAATAATAACAGCAAGTAGTAGTGCAGCCATAGCAGTAGAGGTAGTTATAATAGCGTTAATAATCATAATAATAGTCGTATTTAGTTATAGTAAGTTTCGAAGCTTAATTATGAGTTGAAGATCGATAGTAATCAGTGAAATAGCATTAGTAATGATAATGATCACTGCAGTGTAATTGCAATTATAATTTATTTGTTTAAACACTTAAACACAGTTAGTAGAAGAAACAAACTATGCGTATAAACTTCGATGGATGACAAAGGTCGATTGTAACAGGTTTCATAAAAAATGTAATACACAGTCGTTTAAATTAAATAATATATAAAAAACAGTACTAAAATTATTTTTATAATACAACGTCGTAGATACGCGATAGCTTAAAAAGATGCACGCTCCCGTTTGTGCGGAGGTAAAAACATTTTCTACAATCGTTCCGATGTATGAAACTCTCTCGTACATTCGCAAATGTACAGATTAAGAAAAAACGTATATATAAAATCGTGTTGAAAAAAGAACACATTCTTTATATTCAGAGTATGGCACAGTCTACGAAGAAAAACATTAAACGTCATCGTTAACTTAACACAGAATAAATACTTTAAAATGATGCGATCTATCTTTATCATTTAAAGATAGCGTTCTTATTTTATTATTTTTTTTTTACTATGCATGTTTTTTTGGAACTTCTCCCTTTGTATTTAATCTACACCGTCCATTTGTATACTTCGCTTATATCATAAATACAAAACTCCCATGAAGAATATTCTTAGGTATCACTACACGTAAATTTAAGTTTGCAACGTGTTTGTAATCTCTCGATGTACAGTTACCAGATCTTGTATGTACCCAGCTAGTCTGACGTTCAGCGTGTCCAGATTCTGTTTTTGGACTTTGTTCGCGCTTAACGCAAGCTCTAATTGTTCATGGACAACCCTTAACATTTCACGAAGTTCCGCGTTCTCCTTTTGTAATGCCTGAAGAATAAAATATTTATTTAGTTACAAACAGTTCGACAACTTCATGTTCTAGCAGAGCTATACTGTATAGCATTATTACGTACTACAAAATCTTTATTTTTCGTGGTAAAAGCTTTGATTTCTTCGTTTCTTGTCCTAAGTTCATTCTCCAATGCTTCAACCCTCAACCTTAACGCTTCGCTATTGCCTTCTGCTATTTTTCCAGATTCTAGATCTGCGTATTTAGCTTTAATTCTTGCGTTTTCTTCTTTGTATAATTGTAATTGCCTTTTCCATTCGTCAACGTTAGCCGTGGATTCTTGCAGAGCGCTCGTTAATCTAGCATTATTCGATTTCAACGTAGTTAATTCGACCTGAAATTAAATTTCAAAGGTATAGACTGTGGACTTTGTGAATTTACGAAATATCTAAATTGAATGCGCGTAAACGTACCTCCCACTTTTTAGCGTTCGCGGAGCTTTGTGCCAGTGCCAGTTTCAGCCTATCATTCTCATACTTAAGCTGCATTTCAGCTGATTGTCCACCCTGGGTTGAACTAAGCTGTGTCGACTTCCCTTGATGTTGTGGACTTTCTGTACTCTGCTGAGAAACACTCTGTGATCTTGAATGGACTGCATTTTTCAATTCATCATCCACTTTATTCTGACAACTACCAGGTAAGGGACTGCTGCTTACCAAGTTTACACTGTTCTGAGTGGAGATCATGTTGGCATTTGGATTTGGATTGTTTGATGCCGAGACATTCGAATTGATCATTGACGAGTTCGGCGGGTCTATAAGATCTTGTTCTGACGACGGCATGCCCGATCTAGACGTGATCGGGCTAACGTTTGCACTGGTAGCAGGGGTAACAGATGAACTGTGCGATTGCAATTTGGCACTAGCCAATTTAGTGGCTTCCTTCACCTCGTGAAACTTCTCTATGAACTGCCAAACGAATAGTATTGCCTTAGAGATTGTATTGTAAAAGCGACGCGACGCTGCGACTTAACTTAAAGTTTCACGTTTCACAAACCTTTCCTAACTCTGCCTCAGACGAAAACCCAAGACCGTAGACAGTGTTGGCCCTGACGTCTGACCACTGTCCGAACTTCTGTGACGTTTTCGTGAAGGTCATGTTTGGAGTAATAGTACTATTTATTACTGCCTAAAAAGAGATAAAAGATGTACATTATACTTTCAATAAATAGTGTACAACACTAATGACACATTATTGTTTTATCACCTTTGTCCCTTCGACAGATATTATTCTATACAAGCTCCTTGTCGAATCATAAAAAAATGAGACAGACACTGCTGCTGTGGATGCGGATACCCAGGACTTTTTTGTTTTCGGATCAATGTGAAATACGTGCGCTTTGCACGTGAAAATTGGTTGTTCACTGGAATTTATTAAAACTCTAGATAGTCGAGATGCATTGATTAAATTTACAAGTACCAAAAAACATTTCCAATCAATATATATATATTTTATTATGAGGAGGTAACGGAATGAATTATATGAAAAGATGTGGAATACACTTTTCGACATGGCTTATAATTAAACTAAAAAACTACCAAATATTTTGTTGCACACAATTTAATAATATATGTTACAATAACTATTTTACATAATAAGAACGACTGTGTTTTATATTGAATATCTAAACGAGTATAAACAATTTTCATAATCGTAAACTGCGACGACGGAAATAATCAACATTGACGAACTATAAAAAGCGATGATACATTATGTAAAAAATATCGTTTTTAAGTTATATTTAGAACAAAAAAGAAGAATGCTGACAGGATAGGCGTGTTTGCAATTCGCGGAATAAATTTTCAGAATGCGAATCTAAAAATACATGTAACGATGCACGAGTAAACAACAAGAATAAACAGATTTCACGCGGTGCCGACTTATCCCACTTTCGTTGTTCCGTCCCATGGTTATATATAGGGAAAGGAAAAGGAAAACACGTATTCTGGTCCAGAGTTTTCTCACGTACGCACCCATCGAAATGCATATTCGTTACGACGTCGGGAACGCGATGGTAAATAGGCAGGAAAGGACTGTACCGCTCATTAGTTAATGCATTAAGATCGACCCATTTTCTATCAATTGGCTCGGTATTCAGTAATAGAGGAATCAAGCCTCGTTTATCGTACTTACACGCGATGTGGGAATTGTACATCGCGTGTATGTATATTACACACCCTTAAAAGGCTGTGCGGAATACCACCACGTTCACTTACCCCATTGTTTCTTTGCCCGATGTCATACAAGTGAATACTAATTTCGCAGGCTCATAGAAAAATCCCGTTCAACGCGTGTGCGTGAGAACTATCGGCGAACAGCGGCTCCCGGGATCACTTGACAAATGATAAAAATCGGCACGACAGAGAGAGTTACGCCAGTTGACAGCCGCCATCGGCTAAAAACTGTATAGCGAACGGCAACGATCACGCAACAACGTGAAGCTAGCCGAGTTTCTACCATATACACCTGGATTTAATCGATTTTCCGAAAGGTTGCAGTCTATTGCTAACCTCGTGGCTCTCTTTCGAGAAAATTACTAGACATGGTTAGATCTTGCATTATAATTGCAAGACGAAATACACTTTATTGCATTTATACAACGAAATATTCGTACAACCGTAACCTCTATCAAAACCTTTGATGCTCATGCCTCCGTTCTGCACAGCTTAGAGACGATATTATCAATTCTACATATGTACATCTACGCAGGACCGGATTGATAATTCTATTAGATTTAAGGAATGGTCTACTTTCTTTCTTGTAAGAAAAAATGTACGACACTTCACAATTCAAATATTTCGGAAAATTAGTTCGACTGCGATATATATCGATATATCGAAACTGAGCTTGCGCACAGCAAACTGGTATAGGCATGCGCACAGGAAACTGAAATTAAAAAGTTTCGCGCGGATGATAGATTAGCGCACCGAGGAAGTACTGAGGAGATATTATCAGGGATTATTAAAGAGTGATAGCACCCGTGTAATCATTGGGACAACGAATGGGGTTTAATAGGGTTTAAAACGCAGTCAAGAATCGTTCTTTTCGTTGAAAATTAAAAAATTCATGATTCAACGATTAGAGTTAAATTATTAACTAACGAATGATCTAATTATCGATTATATTGTTGTACTAAAAATATCTAAATAAAAACCATGCTCTTTACTTTTATCTTTGACCTTCATTGTTCCAGAAATGAATGATAAGACTAGAAAAATGAAAGGGCTGCGAGGACTC
>SMSR01009314.1:0-20911 GCA_019453355.1 Ceratina japonica | reverse complement strand
GATGGTAAATAGGCAGGAAAGGACTGTACCGCTCATTAGTTAATGCATTAAGATCGACCCATTTTCTATCAATTGGCTCGGTATTCAGTAATAGAGGAATCAAGCCTCGTTTATCGTACTTACACGCGATGTGGGAATTGTACATCGCGTGTATGTATATTACACACCCTTAAAAGGCTGTGCGGAATACCACCACGTTCACTTACCCCATTGTTTCTTTGCCCGATGTCATACAAGTGAATACTAATTTCGCAGGCTCATAGAAAAATCCCGTTCAACGCGTGTGCGTGAGAACTATCGGCGAACAGCGGCTCCCGGGATCACTTGACAAATGATAAAAATCGGCACGACAGAGAGAGTTACGCCAGTTGACAGCCGCCATCGGCTAAAAACTGTATAGCGAACGGCAACGATCACGCAACAACGTGAAGCTAGCCGAGTTTCTACCATATACACCTGGATTTAATCGATTTTCCGAAAGGTTGCAGTCTATTGCTAACCTCGTGGCTCTCTTTCGAGAAANTCGCCCTTGGCTGGATTGGGAACGAGACGACGAAATCGGTCAATCCATCGTGAAGAGTGACAAAGATAAATTCCGAGTGATANGCTAGCCGAGTTTCTACCATATACACCTGGATTTAATCGATTTTCCGAAAGGTTGCAGTCTATTGCTAACCTCGTGGCTCTCTTTCGAGAAAATTACTAGACATGGTTAGATCTTGCATTATAATTGCAAGACGAAATACACTTTATTGCATTTATACAACGAAATATTCGTACAACCGTAACCTCTATCAAAACCTTTGATGCTCATGCCTCCGTTCTGCACAGCTTAGAGACGATATTATCAATTCTACATATGTACATCTACGCAGGACCGGATTGATAATTCTATTAGATTTAAGGAATGGTCTACTTTCTTTCTTGTAAGAAAAAATGTACGACACTTCACAATTCAAATATTTCGGAAAATTAGTTCGACTGCGATATATATCGATATATCGAAACTGAGCTTGCGCACAGCAAACTGGTATAGGCATGCGCACAGGAAACTGAAATTAAAAAGTTTCGCGCGGATGATAGATTAGCGCACCGAGGAAGTACTGAGGAGATATTATCAGGGATTATTAAAGAGTGATAGCACCCGTGTAATCATTGGGACAACGAATGGGGTTTAATAGGGTTTAAAACGCAGTCAAGAATCGTTCTTTTCGTTGAAAATTAAAAAATTCATGATTCAACGATTAGAGTTAAATTATTAACTAACGAATGATCTAATTATCGATTATATTGTTGTACTAAAAATATCTAAATAAAAACCATGCTCTTTACTTTTATCTTTGACCTTCATTGTTCCAGAAATGAATGATAAGACTAGAAAAATGAAAGGGCTGCGAGGACTCATTCTTGAGGTACTTTGTGCGTACTTTGCACATTCATTCAGCGTGCTTCTGCGTAGCGTATCTCTTCCAGTTATCGCGTATAAACAGATGCACAGAATTCAGAGAAAAGTTTTACTCCTACGCTAGAGGAGGACTAATAGGAAGCTGATAATAAGTACAGTTAAAATGTCAAATAAAAATGAACACAATGAAAAGGTTTACCCAGGAACGTAAGCCTGTACAAACTAGAGCCATAAATCTTTCATCGTATATGAGCACAGATACCTTATTAAACAAGATCTACAGTTCGTAAGTTTGTAGAGTAGTGGATTTAGTTTGCGATTTATCCTTATTCATTCATCTTTTCATATCTTCCGCGCTCTTTCACCTCTCGGCTTTCTTCATCTCTTCAGTTTTACATCTCATATCTTACATCTTATTTTACAGCATATACATATAAATCCTCGTGTAAATTAGAATCTAATTATCGAATACGAGCGATGACTTGAAATCTTGTAGATAGAAATTGCGAAATCGCAAGAGTTCGACTATTTAATCTCGATCGATGCTTCTCAGAATGCATGAAAACTTTGTTTATGTAATTGATCGTGGTCGCATAGCTCTGACCTTTGTCCGTTGATCCATAGATCCCGAGCGACCGCTCGTCTCATCGTCGACCGACGATTGAATTTATCTCGACCGATTCCGTTTTACGCTGCGAACCGCAACGCGCAGATTTTCAAGCAGCCGATATTTCTATTCATTCTTATCGAGTCACAAATTTTTCCTGACTTAAAACAAATCATAAGATCAATCTAATATTTCCTATGTGAACAAATCGAGAACAAATTAAAATCTCCCGGGACCTTTAACTCCCTTGAAAAAAAAAAGAATGGAGATATCGGAAGTGTACTTTACGTAGAATTGTAATGTGATTAGACGTGTGTAGGAGGATGACAGGAATAGAATTATATTTCTCGTACATTTGCGCGTAGATACACGGCCTTCTTAGATGCTACGGAATGATCGTTTTCTCATTTACATATCTTATCTGGTTGTAACCCGTGACCCGTAACCCTCGGCAAACACGAAAACCAAGAAGACCTTTGGTAGCTATCGTCCGTCCCCGCTGTAAAGAGTAACAACATGGTCGATGCCCGTCGTCCATTCGGCTGGTAAGCTCGGTCGGGACAGGAAGCACTTACTTTAACCGATCTATCGCCTCACTAAGTAGAGCTTCCCATCGCTGTACCGCCGCGCGGCCTGTTTTACACCCTAAATCCTGTTATCGCTCGATCAGCAATCTCCGAGCAACGCGACGATTCGGTGTCCAGTGTCCGCGCGTGTACAGACGTCCAGTCTCCAACTGGACGTGTCGCACGCGATACATATTTTTACTCGTTCCAAGTTCCTCTTCAAGGATTTCGCGATTCCGCTCTCTGTCGCGCCTCGCGTTTGACTCGCAGTTGAATATAAGAAGAGACGAAGATGTTGTGCAGTGGACGTCCGCTAGGGAAGTGATACGAGAAAGATAATTAGTCAGATAAGAAGGATCTGGCAACGGACGAGAGATAGAGGGTTGTGAAAAGTGAACTGATGTGTACATAAAGGACGAGAAGATGATTTGGAAGCTGGATCGAAGCGGAAATTGGATCGTCCTTTTCCTAGCGATTTTCATCGCGATCGAGGCTGTGCAGGGTATAACATCTTTTCAATTCTTGTTTTATTTAATTTTTATTTTAATTATTGATAGTAAAATCGATATAACGTGACATTTTTATTGATCCGTTTATCCGTTCCACTTGTTTTTCGACTTCCTTTCCGATAATTTAACGCAAGGCTTGTGATAAGAGCAATTATGTTTAAAACTCAGAGAGTTTCATTAAAGAATTATACTAATCTATAAGTAAATTATCGAAATCCACAGGAAGCTTCAAGGACACTTTAGTATGCGGCCGATCAAAATGCAAAGGTACGATAAAACTAAATTTTAATCTTCGAGCGGATATAATTAATAATGATCGTCGGTTGCAGTGCCAGCGACCAGGAAATTCAAATACCAGGAGAATGTATTATACCACTATAGATATTCGGTGGCGGTCAGCACGAATCTCGGCAGAGACAATGCAAACCCCCGACCGCGTGCCTCTTCAGGTTTCCCCGGGAACGAGTCGACGTTGCATTTGGACGCCGACGTGGTGATCCGCTTCGACAGCCCCTGCGAGGGTAGCTTGAAATTCGGGAACGTGAGCCTGAGCCACGATCCTCGAACGTACAATCCAGAGTTCCCCGACCGAGCCGGTGCCGAATTCAAAAAGAATCTTGAACGTTTCACGTTGAGATTCGCTTTCGACGATGGCCGGATAGACGAGCTCTGCCCGGACAAACGCGACCAAGTCTGGGCTCTGAACCTGAAGAGAGGAGTGCTGTCAATGCTGCAGAACACCATGCTAAGGTTCGACGTCGACCGCCGTGNCCGACCGCGTGCCTCTTCAGGTTTCCCCGGGAACGAGTCGACGTTGCATTTGGACGCCGACGTGGTGATCCGCTTCGACAGCCCCTGCGAGGGTAGCTTGAAATTCGGGAACGTGAGCCTGAGCCACGATCCTCGAACGTACAATCCAGAGTTCCCCGACCGAGCCGGTGCCGAATTCAAAAAGAATCTTGAACGTTTCACGTTGAGATTCGCTTTCGACGATGGCCGGATAGACGAGCTCTGCCCGGACAAACGCGACCAAGTCTGGGCTCTGAACCTGAAGAGAGGAGTGCTGTCAATGCTGCAGAACACCATGCAAAGGTTCGACGTCGATCGCCGGGGAAATGAATTGGACGTGAACGGTATCTGCGAGACTTCGTACCGTTTGCACGAGGCAAAACGCACCAGTTTGGTCCTGTACAAGACCAAGAACCTCTCGGACTGTGTCCAAGGCTCGAAGCACTTCTCCGTGATCCGTTCGAACGCTTATAGGAGTCCCCGACGATCGGGTGCTTCTAGGCAACCGCTGTTGGAGTCCCGAATCGAATGCGAACTGACCATCGATCGCAACGTGTACGAGAAGGTCGTTTGCAACGAGTTACATCGTGTGAGGCCATTGTCGAACGGTCACACGGGCGCGCGGACCGAGTCAACGGCCACCCTTCAACTGACCGCGGAATACAAGGACGACTATTACTCGTTCTCCGGCGACGACGACGAAAAGGAAGATACGACGGTCGCACATCGCGGGAAGAGGACCAGCTTGATATACGATTATTCGAAAACGCCGAGGACAGTTCATGGGGAATTGAGGAGTTCCAGGGATTTGTTAAAAACGATGTGTAAACTGGGAGTGGTGACTGGAGTCGATGAGATGCAGCAGCGATTCTCGGAGATATTTACCGCGTTCATTCACTCCGCGCGGCTTCTTGATTATCCGTCTCTGTCGCAACTGTTTGTTAGAGCCAACGGTATATGTAAAACTGGCAAGTGAGTAGCGACGTTAAAAAATCCTGATATTAGGTCATTGAGTATGAAATGTCCGATTTGAGACCGAAAGTTTGGTTTATTATATCTCGGGAAAGAAGTAATATAATTAATCAAAATATGCACTTAAACTATCAATACAACGTTGCTATTTTAACGATAGCTTATTAATACCGCTAGCGAAAAAATCTGGAGATCCTGAGAAAAATCGACAGGGACAGATCAATCCTCCTGCAGGACAAAGCTCGACGTTGCAAGATCGACGTTACTTAAACTACAGGAACTGGAAACACTTTGTCACCCACTACTCGTCAGATCTCGCGCCAACCGATTATCATTTTTTCCGAGCTTTCGACAATTTTTTGCAAGGAAAAATATTTAATTCCCAACATGCGGTGGAAAATGCCTTTCGCGATTTTATCACCAGCTGTTCTCCAGATTTTTTCGCAAGCGGTATTAATAAGCTACCGTTAAAATAGTAACTATATATAGAGCAAATATATATAATAGTTCAGGTGCATATTTTGATTAATTATATTATTTCTTGCCCGAGATATAATAAACCTAACTTTCGACCTCAAATCGGAAATTTCATACTTAATGACCTAATAGCTACTATGCTCGGATTTTCTCCTACTTTTATGTTTTTTAGGAGGTACATCGTCGACGCGTTGCCGTTCATCGGGAGCAACGCAGCCGTAAACCTAATGAAAGATCTGATAATAAAGCGATACGTCAATCAAGCGACGGTCGACAAGTGGACGGTCGCGTTTGCTCTGATCCCTCGACCGAATCTGGACACGATTAGAATCCTCTCGCCTCTTTTAGACTTTCAAGATCAAATCCCAGAGGCTCAGTTTATTCTCAGCTATTCCGCGACGATTTACGCGTTTTGTTCCGGTCATGAAACGCGATGCGCCAACGTCGAAGAAGTGACGCGGTTCGTTCGGTATCTCGAGGATAAAGTCGAGAAGGGTTGCGCGCCTCGAATGCATCCCGTTCCCGCGATCAAGGAGGTATACTAATCACGCTTGCTTTTATTGTTAGCATCAATTAATCCTGATATAAAAATATCTGTTTGTAATTTCTATCTTCAGACGATGGAAGCGTTGAAAGCGATCGGAAACATGGGATTGGAGACGGAGAGATTAACGAAATTGTTGAACGAATGCACAGACGACGTCGGTGGATTCTTACCTATGGAGGTTCGAGTTGCGAGCATCGAAGCGCATCGCAGAATGCCGTCTTGCGAGCAAACGAGGGATCTCTACTTTTTGAATAAATATCGAAACTTCACTTTGGATTCGGAAATACGTATCGCGTCTTACTTGCAAGTGATGCGTTGCCCCGATTATAGTGTCGTCAAAGCGATCAAGCATATGTTAAGAATAGAAGAGGTCAATCAAGGTACATAGTGCTTATATTTGGTAGATTAAATTCCGAATTCATCGGCAAGTCGCTAAAAGTTTTTACGAGCAACTTACAGAACTGGTACTTACAGTATTTTTGCATGAATTATGACGCTATACTACTTACGCATACGTTCCTTTCCTCACCATTGGAAATNTGTTAAGAATAGAAGAGGTCAATCAAGGTACATAGTGCTTATATTTGGTAGATTAAATTCCGAATTCATCGGCAAGTCGCTAAAAGTTTTTACGAGCAACTTACAGAAGTGTTACTTTGAGTATTTTTGCATGAATTTATGACGCTATACTACTTAAGCATACGTTCCTTTCCTCACCATTGGAAAAGATTTGAATTTCCTTACTCAGAGATATTTATTTATTTATTTATTTATTTATTTATTTATTTCACGGGTCCTTTACAAGTAAAAAGAGTATAAAAAAGCAGAGNGATATTTATTTATTTATTTATTTATTTATTTATTTATTTATTTCACGGGTTCTTTACAAGTAAAAAGAGTATAACAGAGCAGAGAAAAAAAAGAAAGATTTACGTAATTAAAAAAGTGCAGAGTGACAAACGAGATCATTTGGAATGTTATTTGCAGTTGGAACGTTCGTTTGGAGTCATTTAACGAACCTGTACGACTCCGCTTCGCCGACCAAAATCGAGATTCAGAGCTTATTAACCGACCGGGATTTGGATGACAAGTTCAACAGCGACAGGAGAAAGTTCTCGCGAAATTACGACGGCTCCTTCTTCTCGGAGGAATACAACTTCGGTGCCAATTACCAAGGGAATCTGATATTTTCTCCGAAGTCGTACATTCCTAGATCAGCGACGTTCAATCTGACGTTCGACCTGTTCGGCGAATCCGTGAACGTCTTCGAAGTGACGACGAGGCTCGAGGGTCTCGAGTATTACGCGGAGAAGTTCTTCGGCCCCGAAGGACCGTACGGCAATGAGAAAGTGTCGAGCTTCGTCAAGCACTTGCTCAGGAGTTTCAGATCCGCGGACCCCGAGGAAGAGCAGGATTATTGGAAACGCGTGAAACGTCTGCCGAACGTGATCGATAACAATTTTCAAGATCCCAGGATTAGTTTTAGTTACAAGGTGAGTAGCAAAGGGGAAAAATTCGCGGTGCCGGACTCATAAAATAAATATAATATTAAGAGAATTATACGTGTAATTACATTTTTAATTTAAATTTAAAAAATGATATGTACATTTGTCGTTTGTACGTAGATCTTTGGAAACGATTTAAAATACTCGATGGTGAACGGTGACCAAGAAATCAGAGCCGCTTTGATGCGTATAAACCCGTGGGAGAAGTTGAAGCAAATTACATCTGGGAACGAGATTCATTACGAAAATGCGGTAATGTTCCTGGACTCGACGTACGTGGTGCCAATGACATCGGGCATGCCGGTGCGATTAGATTTTGCTGGCTCCGCGGCGTGCAATTTCAAGATGTCAGGATTGCTCGATGCCAAAGGAATCTCGAAAGGAGAGCTAGAACTCGTCAGCAATATCGCACCTAGGTAATATTACGCGAATTCTTTACCGCCTATCTCGCTAATATGATCGTCATTCGATCCCGTACGCACGATATAATTATCGTTCAAAAGTCTATATAGAAGCAATTATGCCTTTTAGCTAAACATATATCAATTGTCATTATTTAACTCACCATCATCCGTCTATATTCTCATTTGCATACAACCGAACAACCTTGAACCTTATGAAGAATATTATAATTAATAATAATAATAATAGTTAGTTTATTTTACTATTGTTAGTAATCCATTAAAAATACTGTACAGAGTATAACAGAGCAGAGAAACATTAAACACTAAATACTATAAAATGGAGTTTTGTCGTATCACGACATGCAATTAAAGCAGAGATATTCTATATCTTTGAATTGTATCTAGAAAGTAGATCTGTAGCTTGCGTCTGATAACGTACTCAAATTCGTGAAAAATATCAAAAAGATGATACAGCTTATTAGTTTTAGAAGCAATTCGATAATTTAAAAATGACCGAATTTTTTCTTATTCTTATGCGAACAGTGCAAGCGTCGACATAGTTGGAAGTATGACCGTGGACGCGTTCTATAAAACAGCCGGAACTAAATTACGATCGAACGCGTACTCGTCCGGCGCGGTCCAGATTCACCTGGACGTGAAAGGCAAACGGTCGATTAGATTGAGTCTGGGTCTGCCCAACAAGAAGATGGAAGTATTTTCGATCGGCACGGACGTCCTCTTGACGAAAGGCAACGGTGCCGATATCGAGGAGAAACCACTTGACGTTTTAATTGCCGGACGATCGGGGCAATCGATCGCAGTCCCTAAACACGTACTCTCCAACACGAGCTGCACTTGGACGGCCCTAGACAGATTAATAGGACTGAAAATGTGCGTCGATTATCAATTGTCGAATAGAACGAAGGATCCTAACGCGCCGTACTTCGTCCTGAGCGGACCGTCGCTTTTCAAAATTTCTATGATCAAATCAGACCCCACTGCTCGGAGCTACTTGTTCGAGTACAAATGGGACAAAAAAGAGGTATGCGTTAGGACATGTGCAGTAAAAAGACACGATATACAGTAACTTCTATTAATATTCGGACACATTTTGAAACGGTATAAAATTTTTAGTATTGGATCAAAGAACTTTATCTTCTGTGGAATTTTAAAGAGCATAATTTACTATAGAATGCCTAACAAAAAATTAAAAATACTTGGTATTCATTGAAATCGCGAGGAAAATGGTGAAGGACATGGTTTATATAATATTATAAAAATTGGAGGTGTCTCGTTTGCAGATCTAAGTAAGTTATATGCATGTTCAAAGTTTCATAAAAATCGATCAATATTTCTATGCGCTATAAGTGATTAGAAATTGAAAAAATCGCAGTTCTCCACGACTTTCAATCTACGTCTGGGATAAATTGAAGAATTTTTACATGCTTCGATATGTCTAACTCTTTTATGGTTTCATGGATTTTTATGAAACTTTACACATTCATATAACACACTTAGATCTACAAACGGGATGTTTGAAATTTTTGCTAGAGCCTCCAACAAAAAAGTTAAACATCATGATCTTTTCTTTTTTCTTCGAGATTTCGGCGAATAGTAATTTATTTTAACTGTTTGTTACACATTACATAGTAAACTAAGCCTTTTAAAAGCCTACAAAAATTAAGTTAATTGGCTTCATTTTAAAGAACTTATTCCGTTTTGAAGTGTGTCCGAATATTAATGGAAGTCACTATACAACCTATTCCTCCTCATAACTTCTTTTCCTCGTTATTGTAGGACGAAAATGTGTTCAGAGTCGCGTTCGATACACCTGGATCGCAGGTGAACAGAGAATTAAGCGCGACCGTTTCTTTCGACGCCAAAACTCACAACGTGACCGTCTTGCTACGTTCCGCTGGAAATTCTCTGGTGGCCGAAGGTACTTACAAAAGCACGGAGAACGAGACCTTCGTCGATCTAGGCCTCGACATAAACGGTACCAAACATCTAGACGCGAGTTTAGGATACACTATCAAGCGGCTCAACTACGGCTATGTGTTCAGTCCACAGATGCACATTATCGTTAACAACGAACGAATCGCCGCCCTTTCAGGTTCGTTTCCTACTATTTCCTATACAAATCTTTTATTCTCGTCTTTTTCTTTTATCCCACCTAACGAAAATTCGACGATCGTTTAAAGGTACGATTAAAAATGTCTGGAAGAGCGACGTCTTGCAATGCGACATAGAATTAACGTTCCGAACGAAGAAAGTCTGGAGCAAATTGGTGGGATACATCATCCGGAGGAACGTAAGCTTGGCCGGCAATTTCCAATTGGAGTATCAACTGCAAAAGATGCCGAAGAAGGAAACGCTGCGGTTCGAGATGTCCACCGCGAACCGGTCGTCGAAAACGTTGACCCACAAGAAGATCGACCTGAAGTTACATTCAACTGCATATCCGCAATTGAACACGGTGATCACCGCGTGGTACCAGCAGGCCCTCGGCCACCTCGAATTGCAAGGAGAGGTGAACTCGAGCCCGCACCTCATGGATGATCGTCACAAGCTCACCGCTCGATTGATCATCTCCTATTCCAAGATGTACTTCCAAAATCAAGACACTAAGATCAGCGCGTTGTTCGCCGTGACGAAACCGATTCAGAACTTGGACATAAAGGTCGGGATCAATCACTACTCCATGGGACCGGAATCGAAAACGAGCTTGTTAATAGGATACGCTCCAGGTAGAGAATCTTTTTGATCGATTTTCAATTTTTCTTTATGAATGATTTTT
This sequence comes from Ceratina japonica, assembly GCA_019453355.1. NCBI lineage: Eukaryota > Metazoa > Arthropoda > Insecta > Hymenoptera > Apidae > Ceratina > Ceratina japonica. The sequence goes on along the minus strand of SMSR01009314.1, from coordinate 10,333 downwards.
TAAGACATCAAATTTCACTTCCTCTTTTTTATAGGTAAAGAGATCACGTTGACCGTGAACCTGATAATGCCTCGCGGGCTGACCCTGGCTCTGGAGGGTCACGCGAATCTCACGGTTCCAAATTTCAACTCGATGCTGTTGGACGCACGGATCACGGAGAGAGCGAAGCGAACTTACGACCTTGATTTAGCGGGAACGTGGTTCAGCGGACACAATATGACGGCGCGTGGTACCTACACGGACAGATCGGTAGCGAGCGTGGTCAATCACAGTTTGAAGCTGAGACTGAAGTCTCCGAGTTTCGACGACATCCTGCTATCTGGCAAGCTGTACAGGGATTACAGGGACATCAGAGCGAGCGTGCACGTGGAACAGGTGGACCGGGACACCTACGCGTTCGTCGTAAACCACTCGGTCACGTCGCCGACGACGTACACCTCCTACGTCGAAGGGAGATACAAGAATAGTGTGTATTCGTTGACGACGAATGTGGACACGAAGAGAGAAATACGAGCAGAGATACACTTGGATAAATGGCGAGACGTTCACTTAGCGTTGACTGGCGTCAACGAGAAGGACAACAAGGAGTTTGGAGCGGAGCTCAAGTGGGACGCGAATCGCGATCCCGCGTCGAAGGTCGCGATTTCGTTAGCGTTCGAGAAGTCTGTACGGATCCCTGTACCTCCTGATCCTGAAAGGAACGTCAGTGCGGTACTCAGGCTGACGTATCCTGGTCGTTATGTGACCGCCGCATGCCGTGCGACCGCGCGCGGTTACTATAACTACTCGGTGGACGCGACGATCGACTGGAACCCGGAACAGACTATACGATTGTTGCTCGCGACGCAGAATAATCTACAGTCGTGGATAAAATCGAGCAGTTTGGAGACTCGGCTGATGACGCCGTTCGACAATTGGAAGGAAACGGCTCTGACGGCTAAGTAATTATTTATCATAATAAGGAATTAATTCTATTTAAGTATTAGACAAATTAGTTTGCTATATGATATATAAAAATATTTTTGCACGCCCTGATGGAAACCTGCATGTCATAATTAGGCAGAAAATGTTGAAAAATGACTATATAATACAAATTATGTAAAAAATTCTCAAATTTTGTAATAATATCATAATTTTTGATAAATGTTCCAAAAGACGGTCAGAAAAGGACAGATTATGACAAGAATTGACGAAATTTAATATAATATGTTGAATTCTGACATAATTTAACGTGTTAAAATTTCACAAAATTTGATGTATACATATATTCGTGAAGAAATTCGGTCAGAAAAGAACAGATTATGACAAGAATTGACGAAATCTAATGTAATATGTTGAATTCTGACATAATTTCTTCACGAATACATATCAAATTTTGTGACATATTAACATCAGAATTCAACATCTTACATTAGATTTCGTCAATTCTTGTCATAATCTGTTCTTTTCTGACCGTCTTTTGGAACATTTATAAAAAATCATGATATTATTACAAAATTGGAGAATTTTTTACATAATTTGTAGTATATGGCCATTTTTCAACAATTTCTGCCCAATTATAACATGCATATTTCCACCAGGGCGGTCCGTGAAATTCGTGCGTGATGTGGAATTTTCGATGCGTAAAATGTACTTTATTTTATTACGTACGTAATGTAAATAGCCGTGCGTAAGGTATGCAATTCCACTTCACGCACGGACTTTACGCACGACCGTGCAAAAAATATCGTATGCAAACGTGCGTGAGTTCACTTTACGCATTAGTTGCATAATATACTATTTTGTGCCAGATACCTACAAGAACAGAACAGGATCAAAGCGAGTGGTAGCGTTCACTGGAGAGACTCGCAACACTTGATCGCGGAATTGGAAGGCAGCAAGGAAGAACGGGAAGCGGACAAGCTGAGAGAATGGAGGGTGAACTGCGGAATAAACAGCTCTATAAGTTCCATCGCATCTACCACCGTAAATGCTACTCACAAAATGGTCGATTCCCGAATCGCGGACACACGTCTGCTGGTTCGGACCAACGAAAACGCGGTAAAAGTGATCGACGCCTGGAGCATCTGGTACCTGGACAAGGGAAACGGCAACGAGACCGGCAAGACGTTCAATCTGACCGGTAATCTGCATCTCGAGTCGTCGGTCACTCGATACAGGAAAACCGACATGAAATGCCAGCTGCGAGTTTTGCCAGATTGGAAGTTCTTAGGCGCGACTAATTTAGAATTAGACAAGAAGACTTACACCGGAGAACTGGTCGGCGATTTTCGCCGTATCAAGGAGTCCTCGATGGAATTGAACCTCACCACTCCGTTGGAGAAATTCTCTTACGTCCGCGGGAGATTCGGCTTGTCGGAAAGCAACAGGCACGTCGTCGCGAAAGTGGTCACGCCTTCCGGTTCACTCGGAATCGAAGGTATCTGCCAATTGTTCACTCCTAACTACCAATTCCACGTTCTACTGTCCGTCGCCACTCCGCTCGAGCTCCTCCAACAAGCTCTTCTGGTCGCCAAGCTGAACGACCGGGAAGCCGATTTCCGCGTCGGTTACAATCAGATGCTCGCTGGATTTCAAGGCGTCTGGCATTATCGCAATATCACCGATTTCCATTACAGCTATCTATTGTTCACGCCCGTCGACGGTCTAAAAGAAACCGGAGTCGTGGCCAAGTTAATTACGAGTCGGCGCGCCGAGGACGATCGCCTGAGCATCGACACGGAATTCACGCTCAGACTCGCCGACGGTAAGACCGACAAAAAAACCGGCGCCAGAAGCAGTTTCGAAGAGACTAAGATCGGCGTCAGGGTCAAATCCGGTCCGAAAAATCCGCCGATCGTTATATCGTTCGAACCTCCGTCGTTCTCGTCGTCGACGAATAATTCCGAATCAAACGGAGATCAAGAGAGCGAAACAGTCTACGAAAGATGCGAGGCATATACAGACCCACCGGTTCACTGGCACGGCGAGGCCGAAGCGTACCTGGCGATCGTCGAACCCATCTCGGGAGAATTGGACATAGACGAACAAGGGCCGACGACCAAAGTCGCGGCTAATCTGCGATACTTTCAAGGAACCGTATCATTAGACGATATTTTCTTCATAGAGGATCTCTTCAACATGAAGAACGAGCTGACGATCAGCCTCCCGTTTCAATCCGTCAACGAAATCACTTGCCTGAACGCGTTCGTAGTCGACATGGAGACTTCTAACTATACTATGCAAGCGTCCGTGAACGTCGGACGAAATGGAACTATCTATGAGACCGGAGTACTCGTCAATTACGTTTCCGCCGAGAACGAGGACGACGATACGCAGGTGTCGCACGCTTTACGCGTAAACATTAAAACGCCTCTTGATTTTATTAGATTCTTGGACACGAACACGACCTTGGACATGGATGATACGACTAGAAGAAGTACAATCGAGATACGCGCGCCTAATAGCACGATTATCGTGCACGGATCTTTCGAGACGGAAGAAGCGTACGTAGACTGGTCGTTCGACGTCGCGATCGACACTCCTTTGGTGAAGCTACCGAAGACGATGATCGAATTTAAACGAGACCTGACCGAGGAGAATAAATACTTCAGGATTGGCGGGGAAATTCAAGGACCGGTGTACAAATCGATTTCGTTTGAGTCCAGTTGGAAAGCATCGGAGTCGCGAGATCGCCTGACTTATATCATTCTCTTCCACTCGTGGATAGATTTATTGAGAGGCTTCGAACTCCGTCTGTCCCACATGAACGCAATTCCAACTAACTCGACGGCGAGTCTAAAGTTTTACGCGAAACACGTGTTCCATGCAGAAGAGAAGGATTACAGGGAGTACAAGTTCTCAGGGAATTATACTGGCAGCGCAATCGACGCGGAATTATATACGACCAGGTCAATGGAAGAACCGCATTTCACGTTCCATGCCACTACGAAGTTTTTCGAAACGGACGAAGACTCTTTAATTTCGAAGTACATGTTCAGCGGTCATCTGCGGGATTGTTTGACCGCGCAATTGCGTCCAGTCCTCGGGAACTTCGAACTGACGCAAAACGGTAGCTTGCATGCTTTACGGGTGACGGCGAAGTACGTGAGAACGTTGGAATTGCCCGAAACCCCGGAAACCCCCATGATCCGCCACAGGCTCAGCGACGATGTCAGTATAACGTTGGAACGTGAGAAATACGGTTTGAGCGTCAGTGTTGAGAGCGGTTATGGGAACGGAACGATCCAGGCGAATTTCGTGAACCCGTTCAACTGGGACCTGAGATCGCACGTGGAGTTGGACGAAACGAATCGAATACGATTTACTACTTTTATGAACGTACAAGTGAACGGGAACACGACGTTGTATGTTCACGCGGAATCGCCGATCCCGGAGATTCGAAACGTGAGTCTGACGGGGAATATGTTGCTGACGAATACCAGTGGCGATGTTCGAGCCAGTGGCCGGTTCAACGAAGAGAGCGATCTACTCCGTTTCGTGAACGTTCAATGGAAATTGGTTCGCCTCATCGATATGTTCGGAAGAGTAATAGCTGGTTATCGAGAGGAAGTAGAAGACGGGCAACGAAAAATCGTCGATTGTCAGTTATTCTTCCGAAATCCTCGTCGCGCGTTCCGAAACGTTGACGCTGGTTTCGACGTAAATGTCGATGAGGACGAAATGAAGACACCATGGAAGTTCGCAGCGAACGCGACTATCGGTTTTCGAAATCATGAGAACATCGATGGGGTGTTCTCGGTCACGCTGCCACCTCCGGATAAGGACGATCATCGTTTTCTTATCAGCTATCATTCGAACGCGGACGGACCCGCCAAGGATGCCTCTTACGTGATCGGTTACAACGCCCTACGCGCTAATACCAATTACGCTTCCGACGGATCGGTTTGTATTATAGAATTCTTTAAAATTCTTTAAAATTTATTCCCGTTTTTTTAGATATTTACTTTATTTTTATTGCGTAGATACACATGGGCCCGCGAAATATTAACGGACACCTTCGCGCCTCTTGGGGAATGCTGCCGATTCAATCCATTAACAATTTGCTGAACGTGAGCTTCGACAGCAAGGAGATCGAACTCAAATACTCGCTGTACACACCGAAATTTCAGCAGCAGGAGACATTAGTATTTCTGTTCGATTACAATCGCATCGCTCCCGATTCTGAAGTACGAGCGATCAATTCGGAGCTTTACTATCCGGGGAGTACGAACATCGGCACGGCGAAAGTTCTATACGAAAGTCTGATCAACGTGAACGGAACCGTGAACGCTGTAATACCCGTGGCGAACATAACGGAGTTAGGATGTCAGTTCATCGTATTGACAACTTTGTAAGTCGTAAGAAATTTCCGAGATTGATTTTTGAGAGTTCAGAGTTGTCCCGGTCGTGAAACTTGTCAGGTTGAAATCGACCGCTTGGCAAATCTTACGATCATAAGTCTGTTCCTCTAACTATACAGGGTGTTTGTTTTATCTTGAACACCTAAATTATTTTCGCTACTATTATATAAGTAAGAAGATATTATATATTATATTTAATATTAAATAAGTTAAGAAAGTTAAGAAAAAATAAGTAAATGGGACATACATGGTTTTAAGACGCGCATCAGATGGTAGAAGAAAAACATTTTTTAAGGTCATTTTAACAATTTTCTCAAGGTCACTGTATTTTTTTGCATATTAACACGTATTTTTCATAATGCAATGTTGTAGTCGGCGTCAAGATGAGTTCAACGACCTACATGTCTTAAAGTGACCTTGAAGGCGAAAAAATCAGTTTTAGTTTGAAGAGTACAGAAGTAATAAAACGAAAAGGATAATATCACCTTATTTTATTAGATGCTCAAAATGCTGGCCGTGATGCAAGTATTATCTGGCCAGCCTCGGTTACCAGATTTATCGCCACTAGGCTACTTTTTTTTATTTAAGTTCCTTTTTTAAAATCCGCTGTTTATAAAGGAAGTCCCACGACGTCAGAAGCTATGAAAGAAAGCATGCAACATGCATTCCATATTATTGAAAAAACTGTTAAAATGACCTTCGAAAAATTGTTTTCTTCTACCATCTGATGCGCGTCTTAAAACCATGTACATCCCATTTACTTATTTTTTCCTACTTATAATGGTAGCGAAAATAATTTAGGTGTTTAAGATAAAACAAACTGTATATACCAGTAGTTGCTAATTGTACTTATTAATTAACTGTATAAACCTGTATATACCAGTAGTTGCTAATTGTACGTACGTGTTGCAGGCAACGAAATAAGAGATACGCAAAGGTATTCTGGCCCCGGGACACCGCGATCTTCGACTCCGACTACAGTTACCGTAGCGAAAAGCTAAACTCTGACTTGGAAGGTGTCTTGCACGTAGAAGTTCCCGTGAGCACTCGTCACGTCAGCCACCTGACCTACGGCTACAAGAAGCGACCGCAGACAACCACCGGCTACTCGGAATTGACGTACAACGGAAAGAAAGAGATCCAAGGTCTGTACAACTCGAAAAGCGAATCGAGAGCCGGCTTCGAGAGGGACCGCACGGAAATCACGATCGAGAACGCGTATAAACCGATCGGTATCCTCTACGTCGATCAGTACGAGTACAGCGCGGGAAACGAGGGGACGAATTACCCGACCGTCGAATACAAGTACGCGAACTTGTATCAGTTAGATAATAGAACCGCGTTCGACGTGGCAGCCGAATCTACGATCAAGACGTCGCACACGGGTCAGAATATTCACCTGAAGGCGATCCACTCGAGTAGAACTGTGCAATTTAAGACGGATTATCAGGTATTGCCGGGCGAATTCGATCAGACCAGTTGGCTCAGTTTGGCCGAAGACGTATGGATATCCTATCGCGTGAACATTTTGAATAAGACCACCGAGCGGGTGGACAACCAGTTCCTGGTTCTGAACGTTTCTTATCCTCGACGAAACTTCAGCCTCGACGGATCGTACTGGATCAGCAGCGACGAGCTTAAGTCCGAAGTGAAACTCGACTGGGACCGAGAAACGGAAAGGCCCAGGACTATAGGCGCACTTTTTAATTGGGCCAATCTCTCGTCTCTCGCGGTCTCTGAATCCTCGCCCGATCCCTTCCACTCGGACGACGACGACGACGAGAGAAACGTGCAACAGCGCGCCGTGTTTGCTTTGAGGCATCCGAGATTCTCGAAACAGATTTATCTGAAGGGCGAGTTGCTCAAAACCGATCCCAGGGACTTGGTCAACGTTCGCCTCGTCGCCGATTATTCCACCGATCCGGACAAATTGTTCGTGGTCTCCGGCTCGTTCAGAGACGAAAGCGAGCTACCGGTGACTAGGAAATACTTTTACCAAGTAGCGGGTAAACACCCGAGCTCGAAGTTCGATCTAGACGTACATGGATTCGTTCGCAAATGCGAGAATACTTTGCTCGAGACGTATAATTCTGGTAACTATAAACGCAGCTTCCTGGACGAGGACACGGGCAAACTGAACGCGAGGCTCGATCTCGCTGGCAAAGAGGTACTTTTCCAACGGGAACATAATGATGCGGTCAAATATTTGAATGTTCAGTACTACTCGGTGGATCATCGTTACATCGTTAATGGTACCATCGTGAATACACCCAATTTGAACGCCACGGGGGCTTTCCTCCTCGATTTGGATAACAAACTGACGCGAATGATGTTGAACTACACTCCAGGTAAGAGAAGTATTGTACTTTTTTGACTCATAGGAAGCATCTGTCCTCAAAGATTTTCTTCAAAAAGTACCAGGTGATTTTTCATCTATCTAGCAAAAACAACAAGCTAAGTTGCTTGACTTTGTTTTGTTTCTATGGTTTTTCCTTTTTTTGTTTTCTTCTTTTTGAATCTTATACATCAAATCAACCATAATTTTCTTGTCTGCTCAAACGTACTGCCTGTATATACTTCAATGTATTATAAAGGGTTTTTATAGCCCGTAAATAAATAAACAAATAAATAAATTAAATAAATAAATTTTAGTCGAATCGGTTTTGCCTCGTATGCGACTTTTCATTTTAATTCGACGATGAGGACAAATGGTTCCTAATGATTGATAATGATCTATGTTAATAAAATTAGAATTAATTCGGCAGATGCGGTGGAAAGCTTACGAATGTACGGTAGAATTCCGGACGCGAGGAACGCCGTCTTCGACATTTGGAGAACTTACGAAGAAGACTTCACCATATCCGATGTTTCCTTCTATTTGAAGCTGAACCACTCCCGGCTGATCACTTCCACGTTGCGTTGGAGACCCGAGTTAAAGACCGACATAACTGTACGATCCTTCATTTTCCGTAACTCGCGAAATTTCTACGAAACACATGAACAATATTTTTTCATTACAGACGCTTGTAAGAGACACAATTATGGATTTCTATAATAGCATAAACGACGACGCGGACTACTGGAAGCAGTACATAAAGGATGAAACGGTGAACGTGATCTCGGACGTTTGGGAAAACGCTCGAGAAGACGAAGAGCTTCAGGAATTCCTCGACGATTGCGAGTAAGTTTTTTATCGATTAACACTATTTCCTCTATACATATACACTATTAATTATATGCTCTTGTTCGGGAAGAGACTTGAAGGAACTGCAGACAGACTTCGACGAGTTGAAGACCTTCTTAAACGATTCGTACAACGCGAACGACTTTTATATCAAAGACATCGTCTCGTTCGGGGTATACGTGATCGACGAGCTCTCGCTTCGAAGTCACATCGAGTCCCTGCCTAACATATTAAACGAGATATGGGAGATAATGGGCGAGTCGGGGCAGGCGATCCGAAACTCTTTACTCTGGGTGATCGAAGCGATCAAGAGCGCTTTTAACAAAATTCCAGAGATCGTCGCCTCTGTAATCAGAGGCGACACGATTACGCAGCTGGTGAAAATGATTGACAATCTACTCGACAAGTACGACAAATTCGTGAAAGACCTTCACGTGTCGTTTATTAAATACATCGAAAGTTTATGGGGAAACATCTCCCAGTCGATCTCGCAACAGTGGAATCGATTTTTATTATTCGTCGAGCCGCTGTTCATTCGGTTCATCCACTACCTTGAAACCGTCGTCTGGAAGGCGAGCAAAGAGATAATGGATTTCCTGTACGACCGCAGGAACGATCTGATCGCCTCGCCTTACTTCGATCGTCTCGCTAATTTCACTCAAGACGTCGACAGATTTTATAAAGACATCAAATCCAACGATATTATAACGAACATAAGGAAATATTCCGAATCGGTGATACGGTTGCTGAAGGACAGGTACTTCGTGTACGTGCCGTTCGGTAAGGAACTGCAGGCCGTCGTCGACGAGATCGTCACCGAACTGAGCGAGTTGAAAAAATTACCTTCTATACACTACGCGCTGGAGAAGATGCAGCAGGTGTATGATAGAGTGTACTACGTTTACGACTATCTCGAGATACAAGCGAGATTGGAATCCGCCCTTCGATTGATACATTCGAAATTGTTGGACATCAGTCAGACGGCTTTGCAGGCCGAGAGCAGATATAGGGAAGCGAAGACGAAGTTCATTTTCGACCCTAATCAGGGTCTCATGTGCTTGGAGCAGAAGCTTCCCATGTCTTGGCACACGTTCAATCAGACTCCCGAGTTTCAAGAAATTCCAGAATTCCGCGCGATTTCTGATATAAAGTCATACTTCATTTCATCGTCAGACATCACCTTCTGGAGCATTTATCGATACAAGCCGTACATGGATCCGGTCAATTGGTTACCGCCGTTCAGAGGTATGTATGTTAAAAAAATCGCCGAGTTCGATTTGATAAAAAAAAGTATAATTGGTGCAGTTTTGGAAATCGAACTGGAAGATATAACTTGATAAGCAATACAAGATTCTCCTTCGAAATTTTGTTCCATTTTCAATAGAAATAGATTCATACATTACGATCGACATCTTGTATCTGCGGAGTTCGATTTGATAAAAAAAAAAGTATAATTGCATCGGTGCAGTTTTGGGAATCGAACTGCACAATTTAACTTGACGAGCAGTACAAGATTCTCCTTTGAAATTTTGTTCCATCTTCAATAGATTCATGCATTACGATCGATATCTTGTATCTGCGGAGTTCGATTTGATAAAAAAAAAGTATAATTGCATCGGTGCAGTTTTGGAAATCGAACTGAACAATTTAACTTGACGAGCAATACAAGATTCTCCTTTGAAATTTTGTTCCATCTTCAATAGATTCATGCATTACGATCGATATCTTGTATCTGCGGAGTTCGATTTGATAAAAAAAAAGTATAATTGCATCGGTGCAGTTTTGGAAATCGAACTGAACAATTTAA
>SMSR01009313.1:2589-21764 GCA_019453355.1 Ceratina japonica | reverse complement strand
ATTCATAAAATTCCACTTCAAATCCTATTTAAACCTTGAGAAAACGTTGGAGAAAACAACTTTTAGACCTCAATTGTGCATTAACATCTACATTGCTTTTGTACAGTAATGTGTTAATAATATTACACATAATAGTGCGCTACATACAATACAGCGTGTAAAACGAAGCAACTTTAAGTATTTTTTTCTCGAAAATGAGTTCGATAATCAGAATCGTAAAAAATTCTATATTTTTTGTTATTTCAAGAATCAAATATATTTTTTTCATAATGATATCCAGTACTTTGAGTTTGTGGAGAACTACCTTAAGATCGTAAATACGTGCGTACGTACATAGAAAATACGTGGTAGCAGAAAACTGTGGACCGTTCGGTTTTCGACATTTCGTTATAAGAGGCTAATTTGTTGGCAGAACGGTTTGAACGGAAACGGCGAAACAAATCTCCGAGTTAATTGGTTCGTTCCAAAGGTATGATGGTTATCGCGCTCGCGCGGTCACGCCGCGTTCAGGTTCCATTTTTGTCTCTTTCGTTTTTACGTAATCGACGGGGAATCTAGGTTACGACAGCCCGTGCTCCTTCGTGGATATTTTTCTCGTGTCCGGTCAAATTGATACGAATGACAATTAACCCGAATATCGAAATAAAAGAAAGCCGAGCCAGGAACCGGACAGGTAGTTCCTTCGGCAAACTCCCGCCATGTATACGTCGCCGCTGCTTTTGTTGCAGCTCGCCTCATTCGCCGTGGCACAGGTTTCGTTCATCGACCGTACGTACGATTATATTTCTATCCTTTGCCGAAATATATATATATATATATACGCCTGGTGTATATACATATATATATATCATAGATATATATCATAGATATATATCATAGATATATATATATATTATTAACATAGATATATATATATATTTATTACGTATATATTAAATATTAATTGACAGTTTTATTAAAACAGATTTGACATGAAATCGCGTATTCATGAAACGAATGCATGTTGACTTAATAAAATTTAAGAAGCGACAACATTTAATAATTCTCAAAACGATCATTCTTCATTTTACATTTACATTAACATATTAAACATTTCTATCAATGGACGTTAAAATTCAAATACATAAGCGATAACATTTTATTATGATATTTATTATCTATTCAGTCGTACTCAATTTGTTAACGCGTTCAATTATTTTCACGCATTGACAATTTTTGACTCGATAAACCTGAAAACACTCGAGTTCCGTTCGACTGTTCTGAATTTAAGGAAAGTCATTAAATACCGTGGGACGGCGGTTGGCGCGGCGGTTTAATTAGTGTAGTTTTTGAACGAGCATGCGGGCGGAAACGCGAATTCAACAATTGGTTCTCTTCCAGTTGACGAGGGCCGTATTGTTGGAGGCGAGCCAGCGAGTATCGATGAGCATCCGTACCAGGTAAGTATTCGAAACGAATCGTTCCCCCGCGATTGGCAAAGATTAATTGGCCGGGATCCGTCGACCGGAAACGTTTCAAAACAACCCATTAAAGTGCTACATATGTACGCGGTTCTGTACAACTAAACTTTCCCAATAGACTATTCGTTACAATTAACCATTTCTTAATATATACATTTACTATACGTTCCTCATGTAAGTATGTATTATACTTATTCCTTAATGTGTTGTTTCGTATGTTTTATCTATATATGTATATGTGTGAATATGTATTATGTGTATTTACAGATGAGTAAGTAGTCTATTTATCTTATGTATGCTACTCAATTTTTAATATATTATAATATGTAAATTCTTCAAAGGACTCCCATAATGTTTCTACAAGAATCATTATTTTATGTAATTGCAATCATAGAAATTATATTTATTTATAATCAACCAATAATAGTAATTTGTAATTGCAATCATAGAAATTATATTTATTTATAATCAATCAATAATGATCAATAAAAATCAATAATGTAATTGCAATCATAGAAATTATATTTATTTGGAAAAAAAAGTCTAAAAAACATAATATAAGGCAAAATAAAATGCGAAATGTCACACATTTATTTTAAAATACCATGTATACAGGGTGTCCCAGTCTTTTCCGGCCAAACTTTGCCAGCGTTCGCAAAAGTAAAAAAAAAAATGTTATATATATGTACACGTGCTCTTAAAGGCTTAATTAAGGAGTTATAGTTAATAATAAAACAATACAATAAAATAATAATTTCTATCTCTCTTTGTGATTATTTGCTGCGATTAGAGGAAATAAACTAATACGATAGAATCAATTTTTGTTAGATGCCAATCGTGTGCTCTTAAAGGCTTAATTAAGAAGTTATAGTTAATAATAAAACAATACAATAAAATAATAATTTCTATCTCTGTTTGTGATTATTTGTTGCGATGAGAGGAAATAAACTAATACGATAGAATCAATTTTTGTTAGATGCCAATCCTGTGCTCTTAAAGGCTTAATTAAGAAGTTATATGTAATAATAAAACAATACAATAAAATAATAATCTCTATCTCCATATTTGTGATTATTTCCTGCGATTAGAGGAAATAAACTAATACGATAGAATCAATTTTTATTAGATGCCAATCCTGTGCTCGTAATAATAGACGTCATTTTGAAATGTTAACTCGTTAATAAAAATGTCGATATCAACTACTTCAGCAAGTAAACAAGTAACATTTATGGAAACATAAATATAAAGGAAAAAACTGAGACACCCTATATATAAACCATTTATACATATAGATAAACTAAAAATTAATGATAGCTCCTTTCTTATTTTTAAATTAAAATCCAATTAGCATTTCTTTAAATAATTTGAAAAATTCATTTAGTAGTAATTTAGGAGTCAGGATTTTTTGTGAGGTACAAAATTAACTGTCCAGAAACAATTGTGTAATTTTCTGCGAGTCATGAATTGTCGGAATAAAGATATATCAAGGACGTTTTAAGGTCTCCCGCCGATTTAATTCTCTCATAAAGTAAACGAGCCCCGCGCGAAAAGGAATAATCTACCGTGAACGCAGATATAATTTTAGGCGACCGCGGTAACGAGCTCGCGCTTCTAAAAATCATATCAGAAAAATGATGTTTCCGGAGCGGCGAATACGTCAGGCTCGATTGTTATACGCCTACTGAAATTTTACAGGTATCCCTCAGATTTAGCAATCGTCACTTATGCGGCGGAGCTATCATTAGTGAAGAATGGATAGTCACCGCCGCCCATTGCGTACAAAGGTGTGTATGCTCTTTTTTTTNATTTTTCTAATGACTAACGAAGTCACTTGGAGTGGTTTATCAACATTTTATAAAATGATCACATATTTAGTATTGAAAACGCTTTATAATGATAATTGAATTTTTCTAATGACTAACGAAGTCACTTGGAGTGGTTTATCAACATTTTATAAAATGATCACGTATTTAGTATTGAAAACGCTTTATAATGATAATTGAATTTTTCTAATGACTAACGAAGTCACTTGGAGTGGTTTATCAACATTTTATAAAATGATCACATATTTAGTACTGAAAACGCTTTATAATGATAATTGAATTTTTCTAATGACTAACGAAGTCACTTTGAGTGGTTTATCAACATTTTATAAAAGTAGCACGTGTTTAGGAAAGTAACCCTTTGTAGATCTAATGGCTGTAACATAGCATTTAGAAAGTATAATACTTCAGAACAGAGAAAAATTCATTTGGAAAAGACTATTAGTCTCGAAGCTATCAGACAATTTGTCGACTAGTCAAAGGAAGTATGATATAGTAAGCCAGGTAAGAGGAAGGTAGGTCAGAACTATTCTTAGCTGAATGGATGTCGATAAATCGTTTGTCACTGATCTGCTACTAATATCCCTCCTGGTCCCGTTTTATCTGTCACTAAGTAATAGCTACCAATAATCGAGGTCTCGACCGTCTTATCGACTCCATTAAAGGGTACGCTGTTGTTGTAGTTTTGAGGTATTACCTTGGTCAGTTGGTATCTCTGATCGTCCATCATTCCTGATCCGATAGCAGGTCAAAGAAACCGGCATACTATCTCTTGGATTTACGGTTTTTCGAACAGGCCTTTTTTATTATATTGCATTTTTCTTGTAGTCACGATTTAATGTGATCGATATTCTACGTAAAAGGTTACAAATAAATGAAATGGACTTTGAAATCGAGTTGCTTGTCCTCAATTTTCTGTTGAAGGGAACTTTCGAGTTTTCTTTATCGTACATAATTATTCCGCAAATCGACGAAAGGTGATATGTACAATGACTTCTATTAATATTCGGATACATTTCGAAACGGAATAACATTTTTAGTATTGTATCAAAGAATTTTATCTTCTTAGAAAGCTTAATTTACTATAGAATGTCTAACAAGAAATTAAAGAAAATTGGTACTCATTGAAATCGCGAAGAAAATAATAAAGAACATGGTTTTTAACTTTTTTATTAGGATCTGTAATAAAAATTGGAAGTTTCTCGTTTGCAGATCTAAGTAAATTATACGCATGTACAAAGTTTCATCAAAATCGATCAATATTGCTATGAGCTATGAGCAATTAGAAATTGAAAAAATCGAAGATATATTTGTTTATTTATTTCGAGGACTAGGAAATCCCTTAGAATACGTGATACAAAATTTCAAAATCTAAGCAATACAGTTATTTATTTCATCTTCAACGGGAAAGTCCCTTTTAGTTAGTAATATACCCCAGTTATATACAATAGGTATAAAGAAGTGTGAGTAACATTAACAAATCTGAATACATAAAGAAGGTATTATGGAACATAGAATAGTATTAGCCATAATTGGACAGAAAATGTTCAAAAATGGCAATATATTACAAATTATGTAAAAAATTTTTAAATTTTGTAATAATATCATACTTTTTGATAAATGTTCCAAAAGACGGTCAGAAAAAAACAGATTATAACAAGAATTGACGAAATTTAATATAATATGTTGAATTCTGATATAATTTAACATGTTAAAATTTCACAAAATTTGATAATATATATTCGAGAAGAAATTATATCAGAAAAGAACAGATTATGACAAGAATTGACGAAATTTAATATTATATGTTGAATTCTGACATAATTTAACATGTTAAAATTTCACAAAATTCGATGATATATATTCGTGAAGAAATTATATCAGAAAAGAACAGATTATGACAAGAATTGAAGAAATTTAATATAATATGTTGAATTCTGATATAATTTAACATGTTAAAATTTCACAAAATTTGATGATACATATTCGTGAAGAAATTATGTCAAAATAGAACAGATTATGACAAGAATTGACGAAATTTAATATATTATGTTGAATTGTGACATAATTTAACATGTTAAAATTTCACAAAATTTGATAATATATATTCGTGAAGAAATTATATCAGAAAAGAACAGATTATGACAAGAATTGACGAAATTTAATATAATATGTTGAATACTGACCTACCAGGATCAGAACATAGATCAACATTATAATTGATTTGATAAGAAGTGCTCGCGAAGCTTACATCTAATGGCAAGAATGGAATCAAAGAAGATATCAAATAAATGACTGAGTCTATTAACTTTAGATGACGTTCTAACAATAACGTTGTTGTCAACATTGTGTGCATATATGTATTATTAAATCTAAATCTATGTGACACCTTTTAGGATTGAAATATATTGAAGCTGTATAAAAGATTATACATTTTGAAATTCACGTAAATTGATAATAAAAAAATTAATTAAAATCTGAAATCGCGCTGAAATATTGTCGCATTTAGTCCAACTTGTTGTATTTCGTTAGTATCGCCTTGCACGGGACCCGACAAATATCTTCAATAACTAATTGAAGGAGATTAAGTTCATTTTTCTTTCATATATGTATTATTAGATGTAAATCTATTTGTCACTTCTTAGAATTAAAAAAATATTGAAGCTATACAAAAGATTATACGTGTTGAAGTTCTCGTAAATTGATAATGAAAAAATTAATTAAAATCTGAAATCTGGAAATCTGAATCTTCGTACAATGGGAAAACGAATCGATATCATCAACAATGCGAGATTGAGAATTAGGTAGACAAAAGGAAGAGGAACGAAAGGCAGAAATCTCGGAGATGGCAGAATTCTCGGTCGGAGGTGGTGCAGCATCAGGCCGGAGGTGTTTGCCCGGGAGGGAGAGAGGAAAGCGGATGGATCGGCAAAAAGGAACAGACGGGATCTTTATCGCCTTCGGCTCGTTCAATTCGCATAATAAACAATCCTCGCCGGGAGGAACGGGACGAGTAACCGGAACATATCTCGGTCCCTGCGAAACCGGCGACAAATAAACTATTATCGCCGGCGACAAGTTCTCTCACGCCTGTTTCATGGTGGTAGAATGGCTCGCAACAGAGTACGTATACGGGATCGGTTGAAGGTAGTGCGGAGTATCGTGGTCCCGCGATGGGACCTTCAAGGGCCTGCCCCACACACCGACAAGCGTGAATCAAACGTGAACCCGCCCAGGAATGCTTTACGGACATCGAAACATTGCAATGCTTTATGGTGGTCCGCGGTTGAACCTGATTTATATAAGTGCATTACTGCACCGGGGACGGCGGGAGGGGGAGAAGGGAACGCCGGCGAAGACGATCTATTCGTATTCTATTGGTTTCCTGGACCTTCCAGGTTGCCGCTCGAGATTCGAGATATCTCTGAGGCCGCCGGTCATACATCAAGGTAACCTATGTATGTATGTCGATATTTATGATCGTGCCATGACCACTCTTCTGATAACTTTATCACCCACGCTAAGCCCATTGTTTTATCATCCGTACAATTTTTATCAGCTGGTATTTTATTAATAGAACGGGATATGACGGAGTTTAACATTGCATGCAAAAGTTATATACAGTGGCTCACAAAAGTATTGGCACAGTTTTGGAAATGGAACAACTTTCTTAATATTGAACCGAAGAACATCATTTTTGGGGGGTTACTAGAAGGTTTAGTTTATTATGTAATGAGCAAAGAAAATTTATTCGATGGCGAAGGAAAAAGTGAACATTGCGTTTTTCAACTGTCCCTAGTTTGAGGGATTAAAAACGAAGAGTCTAATATTCCAAATGAAATTCTTGATAGAGTCAATTTCTTGAAGAATTCAGAGTTTAATATTTCACTGTATTCTTCTTCAATATTCAATCTTCACAATAAAATTCTTAATAGATTTCAAATTCTTCTTCATATAGAATTCAGGCTTTAATATTTCACCATAATCTTCTTCAATATTCAATCTTCCCAATAAAATTCTGAATAAATTTCAAATTCTTCTTGACAGAATTCAGGGTTTAATAATTCATTGTATTCTTCTTCAATATTCAATCTTCACAATAAAAATCTTAATAAACTTCAAATTCTCTTCTTGATAGATTTCAGGTTTTAATATTTCACTGTTTTCTTCATCAATATTCAATCTTCTTGATAGAATTCTTAATAGATTTCAAATTCTTCTTGATGACATTCAGGTTTTAATATTTTACTATATTCTTCTTCAGTATTCAATCTTCCCAATAAAATTCTAAAATTTTTTAATTTCAAAAACGTTGATGATATATATTCGTGAAGAAATTATGTCAGTATTCATCATTTTATATTAGATTTCTTCAATTCTTGTCATAATCTGTTCTTTTCTGACCGTCTTTTGGAACATTTCTCAAAAATTATGATATTATTACAAAATTTGAGAATTTTTTACATAATTTGTAATATATGGCCATTTTTCAACATTTTCTGTCCAATTATGACATGCATATTTCCACCAGGGAAGAACATCATTTTCTGTGAGATACTAGAAGGTTTAGTTTGTTCTGTAATGAGCAAGGAAAATTTATTCAAAATTCTTAATGGTCGCAAAAATGTAAAAATTTCGATTTAAAATCGAGATAAATTGAAAACTTTCAAAAAGTCGAAATTTTTACATGTTTCGATATGTCTAACTCTCTTATGGTTACACCAATTTTTATGTATTCTTGTAAATGTATATAAGTTACTTAGATCTACAAACGGGATGATTCAAATTTTTGGTGGAGGTCCCAATAAAAAGGTTAAAAAAACGCGATGTTCACTTTTTCCTTCGCCATTGCGATCATTAAGGTAGTTGTTGCCCAATATAGGAACTTTTACGCTTAGCCAATCTGATTTTCTTTCAAATATTAAATATTTGTAAGAAAAGTGGAAATTGTATATATTTATATTTAATATTAGCAATATAGAGTTAATTATTATAATACTAGCAATACAGAGTTGCAAAATTTAATTAAAAATATCTCTCGCGTTAATGATTATTCGACTTAAGGTAGTTGTTACCCAATATAAGTCAAAACAAAGCTTAAAACTAAAAATACAAGATTTGTTATATATTAACAAATCGTTCATATAATACATTTAAATCTACAAACGGGATGTTTCAAATTTTTGGTGGAGGTCCCAAAAAAAAAGTTAAAAAACGCAATGTTCACTTTTTCCTTCGCCATTGCGACCATTAAGAATTTTGAATAAATTTTCTTTGCTCATTATATAATAAACTAAGCCTTCTAGTATCTCACAGAAAATGATGTTCTTCCCTGGAGGAAATATGCATGTCATAATTGGTCAGAAAATGTTGAAAAATGGCCATATATTACAAATTATGTAAAAAATTCTCAAATTTTGTAATAATATCATAATTTTTTATAAACGTTCCAAAAGACGGTCAGAAAAGCACAGATTATGAAAAAAATTGACGAAATCTAATATAATATGTAGAATTCTGACATAATTTCTTCACGAATAAATATCATCAAAGTTTGTGAAATTTAAAAATTTTAGTATTTTATTGGGAAGATTGAATACTGAAGAAGAATACAGTAAAATATTAAAACCTGAATTNCTAATATAATATGTTGAATTCTGACATAATTTCTTCACGAATATAATCAAAGTTTGTGAAATTTAAAAATTTTAGAATTTTATTGGGAAGATTGAATACTGAAGAAGAATACAGTAAAATATTAAAACCTGAATTTCATCAAGAAGAATTTGAAATCTATTAAGAATTCTATCAAGAAGATTGAATATTGATGAAGAAAACAGTGAAATATTAAAACCTGAAATCTATCAAGAAGAGAATTTGAAGTTTATTAAGATTTTTATTGTGAAGATTAAATATTGAAGAAGAATACAATGAATTATTAAACCCTGAATTCTGTCAAGAAGAATTTGGGGTTTATTAAGATTTTTATTGTGAAGATTGAATATTGAAGAAGATTATGGTGAAATATTAAAGCCTGAATTCTATATGAAGAAGAATTTGAAATCTATTAAGAATTTTATTGTGAAGATTGAATATTGAAGAAGAATACAGTGAAGTATTCAACTCTGAATTCTTCAAGAAATTGACTCTATCAAGAATTTCATTTGAAATATTAGACTCTTCGTTTTTAATCCCTCAAACTAGGGACAACTAAAATAGCTTTTCTTATGAAATAAAGAAAAACATCAAATCCTAAAGTCCGTTTTCAAAACTGTGCCAATACTTTTTTGAGCCACTGTATATTAAACGAGTAATACGTTGTTACATAATCACGGTAAATAGTTACGAGCAGTCTCGGTTTTATTGTACATATTACGTCCGAGATACAGCCATTTAACCGTGGTTTTATTGAAGACGAATATTACGAGTCGGCCCGTTCGAGAGGTCATTGCCAATTCCAACGACCTTCCGATTCTTAGCTCGCCGTTTACATACATACACGTAAACTCTGGATGATTCTCGCACACTGGGATCCCCGGTATCAGACGTATTATCGCGTACGACATTACCCGGGCTTTGACTAATGTCCTCGAACGAATGCCTACGCTTCGCCGATTTATAATGGCGGTCAACGAGATGTGGACAAACATCGGGTACCAATATATTTCAGATTATGGCTAAGTCCAGAGCCCGGCCAGGAACTCCCTCTTCTGCCCGGAACGCTTCTCCTCGGCTATGTAGGGTGCGGAACCTGGTACCGGACCAACATCAGAAATGCATCTGCAGCCCCCCCCCCCTGAGATCTTTTATGATAATGCCGATCGATGGTACTAGTCACGTATGTGGATCTGCTACCTTTTCTTATATTCCCCTTCCACTTCTCAGTTATTTATTTCTGAAAGAATATCACGTGTTACACATAAAATTTGCGTTCATTAATTAATTCCCAGGTAAAGATTATTTATTTCTTATATTACAATCACTAACTTCGGTGCATATTAATACGGAAGGATCGATGGTACTAGTCACGTATGTGGATCTGTTACCTTTTCTTATATTCCCCTTCCAC
This sequence comes from Ceratina japonica, assembly GCA_019453355.1. Classification (NCBI taxonomy): domain Eukaryota; kingdom Metazoa; phylum Arthropoda; class Insecta; order Hymenoptera; family Apidae; genus Ceratina; species Ceratina japonica. The sequence goes on along the minus strand of SMSR01009313.1, from coordinate 11,412 downwards.
TTCTCAATTATTTATTTCTGAAAGAATATCACATGTTACACATAAAATTTGCGTTCATTAATTAATTCCCAGGTAAAGATTATTTATTTCTTATATTACAATCAGTAAATTCGGTGCATATTAATACGGAAGGATCGATGATACTAGTCAGGTATGTGGATCTGCTACCTTTTCTTATATTCCCCATCCACTTCTCAGTTATTTATTTCTGAAAGAATATCACATGCTACACATAAAATTTGCTATCATTAATTAATTCCCAGGTAAAGACTATTTATTTCTCGTATTACAATCACTAAATTCGGTGCATATTAATACGGAAGGATCGATGATACTAGTCACGTATGTGGATCTGCTACCTTTTCTTATATTCCCCTTTTACTTCTCAGTTATTTATTTCTGAAAGAATATCACATGTTACACATAAAATTTGCTTTCATTAATTAATTCCCAGGTAAAGATTATTTATTTCTTATATTACAATCACTAACTTCGGTGCATATTAATACGGAAGGATCGATGATACTAGTCACGTATGTGGATCTGTTACCTTTTCTTATTCCTTTCACTTCTCAGTTATTTATTTCTGAACGACTATCACGTGTTACACATAAAATTTGCGTTCATTAATTAATTCTCAGGTAAAGATTATTTATTTCTTATATTACAATCACTAACTTCGGTGCATATTAATACGGAAGGATCGATGATACTAGTCACGTATGTGGATCTGCTATCTTTTCTTATTCCTTTCACTTCTCAGTTATTTATTTCTGAATGACTATCACATGTTACACATAAAATTTGCGTTCATTAATTAATTCCCAGGTAAAGATTATTTATTTCTTATATTACAATCACTAACTTCGGTGCATATTAATACGGAAGGATCGATGATACTAGTCACGTATGTGGATCTAGTACCTTTTCTTATTCTCCTTTCACTTCTCAGTTATTTATTTCTGAACGACTATCACGTATTACATATAAAATTTGCTATCATTAATTAATTCCCCGGTAAAGATTATTTATTTCTTATATTACAATCACTAACTTCGGTGCATATTAATACGGAAGGATCGATGATACTAGTCACGTATGTGGATCTGCTACCTTTTCTTATATTCCCCTTTCACTTCTCAATTATTTATTTCTGAAAGAATATCACATGTTACACATAAAATTTGCGTTCATTAATTAATTCCCAGGTAAAGATTATTTATTTCTTATATTACAATCACTAACTTCGGTGCATATTAATACGGAAGGATCGATGAGTACTAGTCACGTATGTGGATCTGCTACCTTTTCTTATATTCCCCTTCCACTTCTCAGTTATTTATTTCTGAAAGAATATCACATGTTACACATAAAATTTGCGTTCATTAATTAATTCCCCGGTAAAGATTATTTATTTCTTACATTACAATCAGTAAATTCGGTGTATTAGTACAGAAGAATCGTAGGATGATTTAAAAGAAGAAGTCCTGATTGCAAGGAACGTGTCGGTGCAACTTTAGTCAAGAAGTAGGGCAAAGTTCTCAGGAAGATAACTATCACATGCTACACATAAAATTTGCTATCATTAATTAATTCCCAGGTAAAGATTATTTATTTCTTACATTGCAATCAGTAAATTCGGTGCATATTAATACCGAAGAATCGAAGGATGATTTAAACGAAGAAATCCTGATTGCAAGGAACGTGTCGGTGCAACTTTAGTCAAGCTTTGGGGCAAAGTTCTCAGGAAGATAACTATCAGATGCTACACATAAAATTTGCTATCATTAATTAATTCCCCGGTAAAGATTATTTATTTCTTACATTACAATCAGTAAATTCGGTGCATTAGTACAGAAGAATCGTAGGATGATTTAAACGAAGAGATCCTGATTGCAAGGAACGTGTCGGTGCAACTTTAGTCAAGAAGTGGGGCAAAGTTCGCAGGAGGATGTGGAGTATCGGACTCGGTTCTCGAAGCGTCTCCGGTCGTCCCGTGAATTCGTAAAACGAGGATTCGCGGTATCCACGAGACGTTCGGCTAAACGGGGAGGCGAAGGAAGGTGAGGCCAAGGGAGGAGGTTGAGGAGGAGGAGGACGCGACGACGACGGTGCGGTGTGTAGGAAGGAGGACGGCGGAAAAGAAGCAAAAGAGAGTCGAAGGCGGAGGAAGAGAAGGCATGTGTCCCAAACGACGTATGCACGCCGAGACACGTAAACGATATATCAGGGGGTTAGCCACTGGGGACGGACGGCCCGGGCCATCTTTCTTCTACTTATACGTGTGATATTCACATGCGCAAACGTGATACACTCTATAGAGAGATCCGCCGGCAAATATCCACGACTGCCGCTCACGGCAGCACCGAGTGCTCTCGTGAGCTGTAAATGTATTAAGGTTTGACGACCGTGGAGGGACCCTTTGACTCGGGGGGTGCACAGGGGTTGTCGGATCTTGTGCCTTACCCGGCCGTACCGTACGTGCTGCACGCTCGGAACTCGACTCGCCCTGCCGTCTGGACAGAAGAACAAGATCGCTTCACTTACGAAATATGTTCAAGAAGATCTACGTCCCGGCGAATTTATGTAACCGTGTGCGCGCGTTAGGTATCTCTTGTCCGGGTACTTAAAACGTTAACATTGTCCGCTTTCGCCAATGGCTCGTGTTATGAGAACACAATTCTGTATACAGCGATGTCTTTTATCGTACAGGAAGCTGAGACAAATTATCTAATCGATAGCAGGGTAAGTGTGACAATTACTGCGGATGCCCCAAATATTGAGGATTTTTATTAAAATCATTAATTATGAATTTTTTATACGTATTAAACGAAATAAAAGAAATTCTTTAATTAGTTTGTTATTTGATAATAATAATTTAAACAAAATAAATAGCAATAATGAAATTTGTAATTATTTTAAAACACTTCAAAGTCGAGTAGTTCACGAGAATATGAATTTTGCAATAATTTTGGTTGACGTCTGTCAAACAGTCTCTTTTAAAATTCTATTTGTTTTCAATAATATTGATACATAATACGTTTTAATGTTACAAACAATCAAAATATGCATTAGGGTATGTGTGCTAATTACTGCGAATGTCTCAAATAATGCGGATTTTTATTAAAATCATTAATTATGAATTTTTTAAACGTATTAGACGAAATAAAAGAAATTCATTAATTATTTTGTTATTTTATAATAATTTAAACAAAATAAATAGCAATAATGAAATTTGTAATTATTTTAAAACACTTCAATGTCGAGTAGTTCACGAGAATATGAATTTTTCAATAATTTTGGTTGACGTCTGTCAAACAGTCTCTTTTAAAATTCTATTTGTTTTCAATAATATTGATACATAATACGTTTTAATGTTACAAACAATCAAAATATGCATTAGGGTAAGTGTGCCAATTACTGCGAATCTCTCAAATAATGTTGATTTTTATTAAAATCATTAATTAATAATTTTTTAAACGTATTAAACGAAATAAAAGAAATTCTTTAATTATTTTGTTATTTGATAATAATAATTTAAACAAAATAAATAGCAATAATGAAATTTGTAATTACTTTAAAACACTTCAACGTCGAGTAGTTCACGAGAATATGAATTTTGCAATAATTTTGGTTGACGTTTGTCAAACACCTCTTTTAAAATTGCATTTGTTTTCAATAATATTACTACATAGTACGTTTTAATATTACAAACAATCAAAATATGCATTATTTAGTTAGAAAAATACGAAAGTATGTTAATGTAATATGTATCTTTAATAAAGTAGTTGGATCCAGTTTAAGACCAAGTTCTATTGCTCACGAATAATGCAACAACTGTTTATAATACAAAAATTTGCAATACTTTTTCGTCATAGCCATCGTTCGATTTACTAATGGATCTCATAATAAGGGGTCATCCACAAAATTACGTCACACGAATTTCATTATTTTTGGAGCCCCCCTCGTCACATTTGTGTGACCCCCCTCCCTCTGGTGTAATGTCATAGTTGATTAAAATTTTTCGTTAGAGTTCAAGTTCAGAATTTCAATAATTTAGATTTTACAAGTAGATTTATACATGTGACGTCACGAAGCTCATGACTCCCCATCTTGTTACACTTTATTGACTCCCTCACTCCCCCTTAATGTGTGACGTAATTTATAGACAGTCCCTAATAAAATAGTAAATAAATAAAGTAAACAATGTTGGTAGAAGCCGTTTACCAAACTTTAGCGACAACATCGATATGGTCATTCTTCGCCGTGAAGCTCGAAGAATTGCGTGTCGAAAAACGTAACAAAACCGTTTATAAAATGTAAAATTCGTAATACGTCGCCGCGGAACTGGAATAAGCCAAGACATAGAGGAGCGGAGGTGGAGGTGGAGGTGTCGCGAGGGTGGTGGTCGCACGGCAGCGGTGGTGGCGGCAGCGCAGCGGCAGCAGCAGCAACAGAAAAAGGGTGCAAAGGGTAAGGGGAATCCCCTACGTGTACGTTTATGTGTCTCATTTATCAGCACAGATATTATTATGGCTCTACGCGGCCGGAGCTAGGAATTTTACATACGTACGGACATTTGTACCTTTGCGATATAATATAAGGACGTAATAATGCACGCGCATACAAACGAGCCGACGTACCAGCACTTTCAACGACGACGACGACGACGTCCTGATGCTTAACTCTACGTATTTCCATTTCACCGACCTGTTCGACGTTGCACGGGATTAAAAAATGTATGCGCCCGATAAATCCCCGTCCGACGCCTAATCAGTTATCGTTAAACTGATATTCGTAACTCTGAACGCTACGCTTTATAATACAAATTGTACAATCTCTAAATTTAGATTTCGAAATCGCGTAGGGTAAATGTGCTAATTACTGCGAATTTTGATGCAAGGTAACTTTCAACCCGAAAATCAGCTATTTGAATACAAGATTCAAGTTAAATTATTTTTTTAATAAGTTTTATTATGTTATAAACGTGTAAAAAAAACAATTATATCTCAAGAAGACGTATACGTTTAATTAAATAAATCATTTTTATAAGGTGATGAAATACAGGTATTACTGCGAGTATGAGGCAATTACTGCGAGTCAAATACTGCGGGAACCCTAATTACTGCGAGCCAAATACTAAGGACATCGAAATAATTTCATTACTTTTTATTAAACATTTTTTAATAAAATATTATATGAAATACATAAGTGTTATTTAAATTATTTTTTTTTTTTTTATTGCACTTCTTGAACACTTTAATCTCTCTCAACAACAATCAAATATGCTTTCGAGCCGACTAATCCTACTCTACAATATGTTTACTCTACGTTATGTTTTACAATACGCGTGTTCAAAGTAATAGGCGTTCGTGAAATATACTGTGAGGAATATACTGCGGTCGTTAATATATTAAACACTCCTTTACACGTATTCTATACTGTGATTACTGCCATTACTACGATTACTATTATAACTGCCATACTTTCTCGATTCTCTGCTCTCTGTTTATATACACTCACAAATCGTCATTCACACTGGTCTCATTCGCTCAAGTTCACATTCATACATATATTATTTCAAGCAATTGCCACACAGTCAACTATAAAAACTCAGCTTACTTTATGAAAAATAAATAATGGACATACAGTGACGTACATAAATATTCGTACACATTTCGAAACGGTATACAATTTTTAGTATTGGATCAAAGAACTTTATCTTCTGTGGAATTTTAGAGAGCTTTATTTACTGTAGAATCTACTATAGAATTCTAAGAAAAAGTTGAAAAGCTTAGTATTCATTGAAATCGCGAAGAAAAAAGAAAATATCATGATGTTTAACTTTTTTGTTGGTGGCTCTAGCAAAAATTTCAAACGTCCCGTTTGTAGATCTAAATGCGTTACATGAATGTGTAAAGTTTCATAAAAATCCATGAAACCATAAAAGAGTTAGACATATTGAAACATGTAAAAATTCCTCAATTTATCTGAGTCGTAGATTGAAAGTCGTGGAGAACTGCGATTTTTTCAATTTCTAATCGCTTATAGCGCATAGCAATATTGATCGATTTTTATGAAACTTTGTACATGCATATAACTTACTTAGATTTGCAAACGAGACACTTCCAATTTTTATTCCAGACCCTAATAAAAAAGTTAAAAACCATGTCCTTTACTATTTTCCTCGCGATTTCAACGAATACCATGTTATATTAATTTTTTGTTACACATTCTATAGTAAATTAACTCTTTGGGTACATTTGACGAATGAGACTCGTCATCGTGTCATGTAATTCAGTACTCAAAGGGTTAAAGAACCTTTTTTTTTAAATTTCAAGTCAAATCTCAACTGATTTTTGATATTTTTCAATTAATTGCTAAAAGTTCAACAAATCAGCTAATACTCAATAACTAATTACTAACTAATACTAATAATATTCTAATATTTAAGGGGAAAGTATGGCAATCTAAATCTGACTGTCTAATTCTAAATGAAATCCTTCTAAAATTCAAAACAAAGTCTAATTCTAAACGTAATCCTCGTAAAATTCTAATCAAATTCTAATTATAAACGAAATCCATCTAAAATTCTAATCAAATTCTACTTCTAAATGAAATGTCTAACTAATTCTAATTCCCAAATTTCCAATTTTCAATATTCCTAATTCCTAATTCGTCATTCCTAATTATTAATACCTAATTTCCAATTTCTCATATCCAATTCTGAAGTCGTCATTCGGAATTCCTAATTTTTAATTTATAATTCCAAATTACTGATACCTAATTCCTAATTTCTAATTCATAATTCCCAATTTTTAATATCTAATTCCTAGTTCGTCATTCCTAATTCCTCATTTCTAATACCTGATTTGTCTAATCCTGATTACATCTAATTCCTAATACCCCTTTTTCGATTAAATTCCCTAAATATTTGCATAAAACCCTAGGATTGTCTTGTGATCTCAAATCAGGAAACTTACCAAAAGTAATTAATCCTTTAGGTAGATTTGACGACTGAGACTCGTCATCGTGTCATGTAATTCAGTACTCAAAGGGTTAAGCTCTCTAAAATTCCACAGAAGATAAAGTTCTTTGATCCAACACCAAATATTGTATACCGTTTCGAAATGTGTACGAATATTTATGGACGTCACTGTATGTATAAAGTTGGCTGATAAGTATTGGAGAAGCATAGGAACAGTATTTCGTGATCGGATCAGAGGAAAGCTCGTGATGGCTCGAGAATTCTTGCTCGTATTAACATTCTCCTGCATTTGAGGAAGGGTAAATACGGTCGCGTTTCGTGATCAGGATTCGTACGCGACAATCCGGGAGCCGGCGCTCCGGCGCGCAAGGACAGATTTTCGGATTCGCCATTCCCGTTAATGCGATTCGCCGTTTCTAGCGTGGATTAAGGGGAGCTGTCGTAAATAACGAAACGTCAGTCGATGTATCACCGAGGAATTCGGATCCTATTATTATTCTGGCCGCGTCCCGATCTGGTACGGTGTCGGTCTTTCACACACGCTTCTCTCCGCGATGTAGCTTTTCATCGCGACGCTCCGCTCCGTGATCAACGGCTGAAATCTTGGCGAACGAAAATCAGTCACAGAGATTCCGCGCTGTTTTACAATGCGACAAGACACGACGAAGAAGATTAATCTGGCGGAAATTTGGCAGACGCGTTTCTTACTCGAACCTCGATTTATCGCCTTCTTTAAATAAACTGTTCGCGAATATTTCGCAGACGATCGTATCGTCTCGGTCTCGTCGCAACTAATTTTTTCTCGCCAGCTCGTGAATTCACAGAACCATTGATAAGTGTCACCGGTCCCGTCGACATCGTCGTTTCTTTCTGGTCGACGGTTTTCCTTCAGTATCGAAGTGGACCCGGTGAGCCATGCATGCACTGTCAACCAGGTCTTTGAAGTCGGCTGAAATACGAGTCGGTACCAAAGAGCATCGAAATCGTGAGGGGCGGAGGGGTTTGGCGCGGAAAGATGCTGCGAGAAAGAGGGGGCAAAGGGATTTCAGTCAAAATACACCGTCTTGGTGCGCCGCTGCCCGATAAATTATTATCTCCGAAAGATTAGTTCTGATGTCGCGACCCTCATAAATATCAGTATATTTTTGTCCGGTAAGCCGATTTCCTTTCTGCCGATGCCTTCGAAACGTAGAGCGGCTGCTGCCGAATCGCGCGAAATCCCTTTCTTCCATCTTCTTCTTTTCTCGCGGCCGACCCTCCCCGCGGACCAAGAGTCTTTATAGACCGGGAGATTAAACACGGTTCTCGTGCTCCTTTTTAATTTTGCCACTTGTATTCGTGCGGGCTATTTTCAGTAAGGTAAGGCCTCATGTGTCAACGAATCGCAGCCCTGAGGTAATCGTCCGCGACCAAACCGCTCTTCGATTCGCATCACGTTTCGACATTCCGCTTATCCTTCTTCGCTTTTTTCTTTTATCTATTTCCTATATACTGTTGAAACTAGTGATGGCTAGAACTGTTACTTTTGGATCACGAGTGATTCGATCATGTGCGTTCCAAATCATCGTGATTTTTCACGGTGATCGTGATTTTCGTGATCGCTCCTCATTAGTGGATAGTAGACTGTGAAAATGGCGTGAATTGGTGAACTACCTTCGAAGTGAACTACGATATTATAAATATACGAGATGTAACGAAGGGACAAATAAATATTATTTGACAATATTAACTAAACTACCCGAGTCGAAATTTAACTTCTGTTTTAAACCTTCAATGTCAAGAAGTTCCGGTTTAAATCTTCAAATCCTACATGTAATACTGTTTTCGTTCCCCTA